>JAHZNG010003491.1:0-12022 GCA_027744375.1 Orchesellides sinensis
TGTCTCCAGTTTTTTTGTCTAATGTTCATCCGCGTCCATCTTTATACAAGTTTGGTAGTGTGCGTAGTCCGCGACATGTGTGTACTGTAGTAGTTTATAGTAATGTATTTAATAGAATGCGATGATGATATATATACGAAATATTTGTAGAGCATAGCAGTAGTATTACAAATTTTTTCCTTTTGACAAGCGCATTAATGATGTTAGCTTGTGTTATAAGCCATAATCAAAGGATTCTGAAAATCTCGAGTCTTGCTTTGTCAGCCGTTGCTGACACGCCTCTAGGTACGAGTCTTGAATGCGATACATTCCAGAGTTGGCCTGGAACATGAGCGTCTCCAGAATCCTCTCATTCTTGATGGCTTTGCTGGGCAATACAATCTGGAAACACAAAAAATGGTCATATTAAGCTCATCATAAGTATAAAGAATTAGATAGATTCGATTGGAGCCTTCATACTTTGATGAGGTCTTGAGGTGAGATCCTGTACAACTTCAAATCTCTTGCGAGTCTCTCCATCGTGCATTTAAACTCCATTTTGGCATCAATTTTGGAAGTGGCAGGACGGCTACGGATTTTATGACGAGCCCAAGCCAGCATTGCCTCAAACTTTCTTATTTCCGCAACTTCCAAATTTCGGCTCATTACCATTTGGACCATGGACTCGGAAAGACTGAGAAAGTCTGCGCAGTCGAACAGCTATAATTGCAAACAAAAATTGTAGAATATAACCGAATAATACCGATTACTTGAATACGTTAATATGGCCTTTAGGCATGCGAGAATTCAAAGCAATTTTTTTTGGTTACATAATGATACCTTGCATACATACATATATCCTAATAACATAAACTACTACTCAGCCAATGAAAAATTCAGGATTAATTAATGGCTGTTCATTTAGCCTTGCGGTATGAAAAGAAAGCCATAATATGCAGGACGACGGGCCAAAAACGGCTTAAAATATAAGCTAAAGCTGGAAGAGTATGTGCTCTTTGAAAGCATTAGTGTAAAAATGGTTTTGGCTCTTGGACAACTAAATTATAACGCTTAATTGTGAATGAGCGTGGAGGGGTTCAGAACAACGGTTGCCACCACCAGTTAGTTACGGTGAAAGTAGAAAAGCTCCATCACGTACTTCCATTATCCCATAGCTTCACAAGAGACTCTTCGAATTTTCTTTCCCGTCGTCTTTTCACTTTTAGATCAGTCAAGCTAGGAAGTGGAGTGTAAAAGTACAACGTACATAGCGTGTGAACGAGGATGTAATTTTGGACGAGAGAAAAAGCACTTCGAGCGACGCAACAGACAGATTAGATGGAGACAAAAAAATGCCTTCTTTTAAGAAAAGGATGATGGAGGTAGACTTGGAACGTATTAATATTTTTACCATTATCCTTTTCCATTTTACAGGATTTGTAACGTCCATTCATGCAGGAATGTTATCCATTTATCTATATGTCCCCAACTGTCCGACACCATAAAATGTAACATGATATTTGAGTTGACCACATAATATGTGTAACTGGATTGAAATACAGAATGAGTATCGCAACAATGCACATGTTTGTGTACTAATGAATTATTGATATTTGAGCTGAATACAATAGCAAACGAAACATTTTCTATGTTCATAATATATATTAAATCTTTAAATTAACACGCTTGGTTGATTTTCCGAATAGGTATGTATAATATATCTTTTCATCTCACAAGGAACCTATTTTATATGTGGCTCACGTTGAGATTGACCATGTGTACTTCCAGGGCTATTTTGATGCGTAGAGCCCGAATTCAAATTCAGTATTGCCGACACTTAAAATTCCCAGTAAACGGTTTTCATATTCGTAATCTACGACAGAGATAACCTCTAAAAATACCTATGAGTACCTTCAGCAGGAGCCACATGAAAAAGGCAAACCTTGTCAGAATCATGTCAAGACCACATACAATGAGAATAATATCATGTTATCATTACTATCACTAGGCTATCATTCTCACTCACAAAATTTACGCTAAACTCCCGAAATCTTAGAATAAGACAAGACCAACGGAAGAGAAGGAGAATGAGAAGTGTACTTAAGTTGGAATACGAGCAAAAACGGATAAAGTGAGAGAGAAAGTAAGCAAATCGTGCTGGCATCATCATCACCATCAGACTCCTTTCTTCTCATCACTCTTCTTCATGTGTGTGCAAAGAAAGGGAAAATAAAGTAATCCAATCTGATCTCATGTCTTAACGTACTTTCTCTCTCCATCCGTCTTCCCGTCACAAAAAAAACTGTGTTTTTGCTGGTAGTATGGTTTTACCATTACCATCCTCCCCACCACAGCATACACATCAATGCATTGCATAACTAATGCGAAGAAAGGATATCATAATGTTCATCTCAGCCTAAAAGCTTAACTTTACCTTGGAGCTATGTAGACAATAAGAGCCTGATGGAAAGCGCAACAATGAGTAGAGGACAAGTTATAAGATGATGAAGAGATATTACAAAATATTTTTTATCAAAGCAAAACTTTCCTGTCGGGTCAACATTAGAGATAGTTTGTGATGTCATTTTAGCATGAATGTGCGTAATTCTGAATGAAAAACGACTTAGAACTCTGCGATGTAAGGGATTGTATTGTCGTATGGAAAAACAAAGCTCTACTACAAAGCCTTCAATAAGCGAGTCAGTCGTACTGGGTATTTAAGACTGTGTCTCTCCATCTCATATTCTATTTAAGAGTGAAAGCAGAGTTGCCAATGGGCTTAAAATATGACTCATTAACACAAGCTCTGTATGCATCCACACGACATGTCTCTCTTCTTGTATAAAAGAGCGAAAATGTTATTCAAGAAATGATACAGAAGGAAAGCAGTCCATTTACGTGCGAAACGAGTGAAAACTAAGGTTATGCCATGGTGCTGATGATGACAAAGTATATTAAATGAGCTTTTTTGTCTTTGTACTTGCTTTCACAAAGGGAGAAAGTCTATTTGACAGGTTTAACACGCAGATAAGAAACAGAATATATTAAAGCTTGCACTAAGCATATCAACATGGTATTTATGCGCGCTAGCTAGATATAAGCAGCATATCAAAAAGGAAAACAGAGAAAATGGAAGACAAACCTGGTAAGCCCTTGTCTCTACAAACGCCAGTATCATATTGACAAGCTCTGAGGCTGACGTGTATCTCCAGTAATAATTCTCCAGTGAGGAGAGCATTCCACAGACCTGTAGAGTTAAATAATTTAGTACATAAGTAGGTATATAGAAGCAATAGTATGATGCAGTTTATATTTTAGTATTAATCATCAAATGAATGAAACACTATTCGTATAGATATCAGCAATTATCATACGTATTTCTATTGCACAAATGGAGGTATCGTTTACTTTCCCATTTTCGAGCATTAAACTTGTTATGATGGCAGTTATACGATGTAATAATACCAAATTATCCTATCGTAATATGGGAAATTCATTCGTACATTGAAGGGAAAGTCAGAAAAAGTATGGACAAACAATGATGATGGACATAATAACAATAATAGCCATATCCCTCGATTCCAGCATTGCAGAGTGAATGAGTCAACAATTAAACAACGGGGGTTATGATATTACTTCTATGTGAATCAGCACGTTTCATGTTTCAGTAATGTCATCTACTCTTCTCGAGTTAATGTCTGTAATTCAGAGTTATACGTATAAAAGAGTGATAGAGAAAGTAAGAGAGAAGGATGATCAAGTGCATGGGACATATTATTCATTGATTTTCCACTCATTCATGCATTCCCATTCTACTCGCTGAAACTCGTAGATTGGATTATTACCACTTGTGTACATTCTATTTAGTTACTTTTTGTGCAGTTTTACCATAAACCAAGCTGACAACATTTTACATTAATACATATATGTATATGCATTCACATCCAGACTGTATAACTTTCACCATACTACAATTTTATTTCCAAAACAATATTTTTTGCTGCGCAGCAATGCTCTCTCTCTCCTGTTTGAAGATCATCAGGACGCATAACAAACAAATAAAATTACAGCATTTGGCAGTTGTATAATAAATTCTCTCCTGTTGACTTATAGCCTTCCAATCCACACGCACTTGCTTGTTTATTATTTTCCGCAGGAAGGAAGATTACACAAACTAAGTAAAATTTGTAATAACAAAGCCATCACTACGTATAACCACCTACTGCGCCAATGCTGTTGTGATAATATTTACTGCTATCATATAAACACTTAACTAATCAAGATAATATAGGTTTACTTGAAAATTAAATGCATTTGGAGGATTGGGTGGTATGTGTGCTAAGGCGTCATGAATTATCTGAAGAGAGAAATGCCTTGGCACTCATTATGAAATACAAAAAAGGTTCCTTTTTAATTAAGGAACAAGTTGGCTACTGCATGTAACATGTAAAGGGGAGTTTTTTCCAAACTTTATAACCACAAGTCACGGAAAACAATGGGAAGGAAGAATAAGAGCAACGCGCTTTATCATGAACTATGCGTGTCAGTAGTTCATTTATTGAAAAGGGATTTAGCATGGTAGACCAGAAATTTTAGATGGTATTGGAAGACAAGCATGAATGGCCATCACCTATTGGTGTTTTAACCTCCGACAATGAGGACTGGATTCAAACATGAAAAACTAACGCTATATTTGCTTACAATAAATAATTTAAGCATATTATTTTATGTACACAACGTACCACTTCTATTCTGAGGAACTGTTTGGCATGATGGAAGCAGGCTTGGAGTAAATCCGGAAGGTCATAGTGTTCGGCAGCACAGATGAGTCCCGGAATATTGGCACATGTGAGAGGACAGGATCCGGTGTGAAGGTAGTCAAGAAGAAGTCGGAAAGTATCTGGATCAAACTCGATTATCATGAACTGGAACAGAAATAACCGCTTAATTAATGAAATGCAGGAAATACCAAGCGTCTAGGTATATATTGTTTGTGGTGTGTGGTGAGGTGCAAACCAAATTTCTCTTGCGATACATAAAAAATCGTTTATTTTCATCATTAATCTTGGCTAAAATAACGATTAGGGAGTGAGGAAGATTCTGCTTATGGAGAAAGTAATTAATCTTTTTTGTTTTTCATTATATATGTCATCCATTATCCTAATCTCAAATAATAGGAAGCTGCTGAAACACAAAAAAAACTAGTGGGGCAAGTCTGCTCTCCTTGTCTGATCTATTCTGAAGATCCATGAAATGATAAAACCACAAGAAAATTTCTTGTGCTTACACAACGAAAGGGAATTTCATTTGATAAAGCTCATTTTCAAGCTATATAAAAATAATTTATTCGTAACCGCATTTACCTGACACACAATACAAATTTATGTAAAAATTTATAAAAACGCCCTTTTTATTATTAGTTTAATTGTTTACATATGCTTATAGCAGATTTTTTTAGAAACAATCATTTTGTCGTGGTTTTGCATTTTATAAGGTCACATTCCGAGAAGCTCTACAACATTTTGGTGAAGGTGTCCGACGCAACGCTAGCTTTGTTATGGAACGAATACGAGTAAATTCAAACCTGTCGGCCCTGTCTGTATCGACCGTACAAAATATAGGTAGCCAAAAAAATTTTTTTGGGACCCAAAACATGGAGTCCAAAATATCTTTTGACATTTTGAAAGTTTAAAAATATATTTTATTTGTTATTGACTTTTGCGTATCATTCGGAATTATATATTTTTTAACTCGTGAGTTTGCCTAGCCTTCACAATTTGCATCGTGTAATTTGCAACCTTCGAAAAAAATATTTCATCGTATTATTATTATCATCATTCCCTGTCTACCTTCACAATTTGCATCGTGTAATTTGCAACCTTCGAAAAAAATATTTCATCGTATTATTATTATCACCATTCCCTGTCTGATCGCTTCTTGACATTCGAAAAAAATGGAGTTTTGATCCAGTTGAAATATGCATGATTTGAAGATGCAGCTGTTGGCACTCACACCGAATACAACATATTAGCTTTCTCCAGAAAAAAAATACAAAAAATATTCCATTTATCCAGGAAAAGGACAGCTTATCCAATTTTTAAGGTTATTTGGCGTAGCACAGTGAAGTGACATACAGCAAAAAACGAAAAAATTCCTTCCGTACAATATTCCTCCTCGTGATGTGTGATATGCATATATATATATATATATATGTTCGCTATGTAGTAACATACATATTTGTTTATATGAAATAGTAACAATTGCAAAAGTATTTTTATGCAACTTGGAGTTATTTTCTATTTATATAATGTAATAATAACAAGCAATGTATTACTTCAATTGGATTATTGGATGTACTCAAATTTTCTACTTGTTTAACGACGAGTTGCAGTGGAATGGTTTGGAAATTACCTAAACTCACGAAGATTCCTCTCAATCCAACTTTTTACAAGTAGCAAATGTATTTGTTATACAATTCTAAGAAGCAATTACTTTTCTCTAACTTGCTTTTATACGTATGCAGATGCTCAAATGGGAAAGTCAAAACGGATATATGTACATATTACCTTCTCGACCTATTTCCTTTCTCCGTAAATATATCATCTTACAATACGATATATAGAGCACAGTTTCTTCATCTATTTGAACATTCTTTGAGTAATAAACGCAGACGTAGTGTCTTCCTATACATTTCGTTTTAATGAGCGACAAAATGAAGTCCCTAAATTGAAAATCATGAAAGAAAAAACAATCTTGTAATTACGTCTCACAAACCAACGTCCTATTTAATCCGTACTGCATTTAATCTCAGACTTTTTCAACAGTGAACAATACCAACTCAAAAAATAGTCACATGAGCGGAAGAAAGTGAAAGTGGAACAGTTAGCCGTTTAAATACAAACATAGTCGCTTTTGGCCCTTTCCAAATACTATTCTTACAACTTATAAACTTCAATTGCTGTAGTATCACTATTTCTGGATAAAACGGGTTAAACTCATGTTAAACATGTAACGACACGCCACCATTCCGGTTCACCTTTGCTAACGTATAAATGTCTTTATAGGTATGTAATATACCTATGTTTATGTATAAAGTATATCCGTATGTTATACGTACATACATAACAAAGTTGATAAAGTAACTCCAAACAAACCCGGCAGAAAAGACATTTAAGAGAAGTCAAAAGGAGGTTTTTGTTTGTTTGTTTGCTTGTGGAGGGAAAAATGTCATCAGAGAAAAGAAGGGACGCGTACACTAACAAAAAACTTCTTTATTTCTTTCTCCTGCCCTTCCTGAGTATCCTCTATCCTTAGAGAGAAAGGAAAAGGGAGAAAAAAGACATGCATTCATAACCACACAAGGAAACTCTAGGCTGACTTTTCTCCGGCATGACTTGAAGACTGACTTGGATGGAGGATGAGGACCTGTCTCGAGTTGAGTGCTGGTGTAATGTAACTTGTACTACTATTTGGATAAGTAGCTATATACAACTGGTGTGTGCTGATACATGAAAATAAAAAGATTTTACTTTCTTTCTTCGTCTTCTCCTTTTATAGCTTGCTACTTTCTCCTCTTCATTTTGTTCTACACACCCTATTCTGGACTAAAGTAAAGAAGAGAAAAAAAGAAATGGAAAGTTGTTTCTTTTTTCATGGAGAAAGGCAGATGAACGAAAAAAACTCCACTTTACTCTTTCTTGATGCTATTTTTTCAGCCTGATTATATTTGCTACTCTGCAAATATACTATTGGTATCAGCTCAGAATAACTAGGAAACTCAAAAGGACGGACGAGTGGAAAGTAAAAGCGTATGTGATGTGATGTATGTAATGATATTTTTTCTTCTTTCCAAATAGGATTCGACAGGATGTAGACAGATGCATGGAAAGGATGAATAACTTAGGAGAAAGGTTCTACCACTTTTTTTTACCTTTATCCATCTCTACCCATTTTAGTTCCACGAAAAAATATGTTGAAAATGTGTATGTGTCTGGCTTTATTTACTCATGCTTTGATAAATAAGAACTTTTAATGTGTGTCCATTGTCCTACTAATGGAACGCATTGACATTAAGGAACAAGTTGGAAATTGAAAGTTGTACTAAAATATATTCCCTTTCATTGAAAGCAAGTGAATTTGAAAAAAATATGGCTCCATTCCACCAACTCTGAATACTAAGCTTACTACAATAAAACTGTAATAATATAGAGAGGGTTATACCGTGGTGACTCGATATCAGGAACCTGGAGATAGTTCGACTTGGGCCTTTGAGGTGAGTGCAGTGTGGGCACGGCCCTAGCCAGAATTTCCGCCACTGGGACTTGCGGTGATCCAAAGCCTGACGAGATTCCATACAGCATCTCTTGAAACACTCTGTGCACAATAAACAAAGAGAGACGAAAAAGGTCAATCAAGTTAAAATAACATTGGAGCAACTCTTGAGAATTGAGCAGCAGTAACTGGAAAACAGGAGATACAGCGGCTCTATAAGATATCCTTAACTTTAAACATTTTTATTTGATCTCATAAAGAACTATACATTTCCCTTTTTCCTTGCCTGGAATTGTATTACACACATCTTGTACCAGTCTGTCGTTAACAGAGAAAAGTAAATAATTTGATCTTTTCTTAAGGGGAATTGTAGGTACATTATTATTTTGTCCTTTACCCATAGAATCCACAGATTTTGACACTAGTGCAAAACCTTTGAAGGTACTATAAGGGAGTTTATGATCACAGACAATCTCAATTGTGCACATGTTACAACAGTAAAATAATATATCTAGGTAATCTACAATAACATATTAAATATGATGGGTGCACTGATGAGTCCTACTCCAACTCCATGGCGTAATTTTCCACTTCCGCTATTTGTCATCACATATTATTCTTGTCAACATTAGCGAAATTACGGTGACAAAAGGAAAGTTCAGAGGCAACGATACACGTATATATAGTCCTATCCTCATATTCTACATATGTATAACTATATAGCAATGGTTATCTGTTGCTTGTTATGATTCCAAATGTATAGTGATTTTGATTAGGTCGAAAAATGTTCTCACAATCCAGCAAAGAGAGACAAACACATCAAAAGATGAGAAATGACAGGCGAAGAAAACACTGCGGACTTATGTGTACGGATATGCTTTGTGTTCCGCCATGGTACTTTGCAAAGCAACTGACTTGAGACATGCCTTTAGGTTTCTTATAAGATTGCTCCTTCACTCCTTGACTTCAGACTGCTATCCGTAAGCATATGTATGTTGTTGCAGTTGGGATTATTTGGATTTTGGATGGTTTTTGTACTTTCTCCTACTTTCCTCCTACCTGGCAGGCATACGTCTTGAACAGTTTTGTACACTTGGACAGTTTTTCCAACTTCTACCTTTATAAACTTTAAGCTGTTATAATACTCCGTATGAAGATGTATTTTCTACATGTTGATATTTTGCGGCTGGAGCATTTCAACATCTCAAGGTTTGTAAATTTAATGACGGAAAATGACAGATTTTCTAATGTATACCTGGACCGTACACCTAAGATGGCTCGAACTCCATAAAGCTTCTGTTTTTGTTTCCCTTGTCCAACTAAAAAGAAAACGTCAAAAAGGGTTACTTCCGGATCCTCCGTGTTGAGGAAGTATTTGGTGAAGTCCTTAGCTAGCTGGTCATATCCTGCTGGGGAGCAGCAAAAGCTTCTATTAATTTATAGTTCTTATCAGATTGAACATATTTGGATCTCTAGGAAAGTCCCTCCTAAAAGCATAGAATCCAAAAAAGGATTCACTTTTAGGAAGGCTAAGAACATGTCTAATCTGTCAGTAAAACTTACCTTCAAACTGGTCCCGAACGGAGTCAAGGAGAGGGCTGGATGGCCTCATGTGTCCAATAGGACGCCACGAGCCACGTCTAAACATTTGCCAGAAAGATATCATCAAAGGTCATTATTGACAGTCTTTGTTGCATGGGTTCAGTTACAAAATGCCACACAATCAATTGGAGCATCCGAAATCATCTTACACAAAGCATGTCTGTCTAGATCTTATTTACCTGTACGGTTTAGGAATTTGACCTGTCTCCGCATGATTTTGTAAATTAGCTACAATATCCTCCAACATTTGCGATCTAGTCCTTTCCTGCATTCTCGCAAATTTTGGGGCGGAGTAGGAAGCTCTCTCTCCATTCACAATTTTTGTCAACATCCATTCTCTGAACATTGCACCCTGCAACAAAATTACAAAAAAAAAAGTAATTAACTAATAAAACATTTTACGTTTATTGCATCCAATCCTAAACCCATTTTCATTCCTGAATAATTAATTCTAATACACACGTTCATCCATTCGCATTCCCATAAGCTTTCACAACCACTTTCGCTCAATAACAATACCGCCACTTTACTTCCAACTTCCCGTAAGCCGGCCAAGTAAATTGTGTCACGTTCCAAAGCTTCAAGTACTTAATATCAGTGCAACTTGTAACATTCATTAGATTAAAAGAGATAGATAGATAGTGGCATCTAATCTGCTAAACCTGTTTTCCTCACTTTACCCTTTTCCTACCACAAAGACCACACTTTCTCTCTCCATATGGACTTGCATTTGAGGACATCAGGAAAAAAGGTGCTGGGAGTAAACTTTGTATGCTACTGCCACCACATCACGTACACATACACAAAACTTTTTTCTAGGTGGTAAAAGTATGTACATTCAACATTATATATATAGTATGTGTAATGAATTAGTGGTGCTGTAAGCATATACGCCATGGGGCCAAACCACCTCTAATATATTATTCAAAACCTGGTGCGAAAAGACAAGGAAGAGGAGGATGGATATACACAGTCCCTCAGAAAAGTGAGGAAAAGTCTAACGTTGTAATAACCGTAATGAAAGACGGGTCATGCATTGTAAGCATGCAATAGCAGGAAAGTAACATAAGCCGTCACACTCCTTTAAAGTAAACAAGCACTTATGGTATTCCGATTGCGATGATAAGGTTGAAATAATAACAAGTAAGATACTTTCTCCTTTCATTATAGACTTCAATAATCTGTTTGTAGCTACCTTACATAGGATGCTTTTAAGCATTATAATCATCTTGCACATAACATTCGGGATCTTTCAGATCCATCACGTGAAGTAAATATTATGTCATGATGAGAAACAAAATAAATTCAATCAGATGTAGAGTAAGTACTTCAGTACAACATCATTTGGAGCAAAGCCTAAGTATGTTCTGATTTAAAACCGTATTCCATTCCAGTATACCGTACAAGTTAGGTGGAGAGAAAGTTTTAGCGATTTTCAAGCTATCTAACTTGTATGACACAAATAAATAAGGTTGCATTCCACATTTTATTAACACATACATATCCAATTTAACGATAATCTATGAATATACTACATCATCTCAATAGTAGGAAGTTTTGTTACAAAGCTTACACAAGATTACACATACCTGCAGTGCAACAGCTAATATGAATGTAGTAATAAATTTTAAAAGTATGAATATATGTATGTATGTACGTATGGTATGCATACACCATTTCAAACCGTAACTTGCGCAAAATTTCAGCACGTAAAATGAATTTGCAAATGCTGGAACCGGGCGAGGTACAAAATTATACCTGGAAGGAACAGCAAATTCCATTTTTACGGTGTACTTACTTACAAATAAGATTATGGGCGTGGTGGTGTATTATTATGATAAATATCCTTTTATTACCCTTAAGAAAATTTCAGTTGCACACAAATTATCATTTGTGCAGCAGCCATATATTGCTTATCTTACATTTAAAGCTTAAAACTCGTTGGAATGTTCAGGAATCTCCTCCCATTTTACGACATACGAGATGGCATTAAGAATTACTGTCAGGCTGTGCTAAAAAGGCAGCCTATACGTCATATCGCTCTGATAAGAGGAAATACATGCATATGTAGGTATGTAGAATCATTCACAGGTGGACTTTCTAGTGAAAGCTCTTCATCAACAACAACAATAATAAATGCCTCCTCAAGAAGGTAGGTTTTTTCCTTTTT
>JAHZNG010003492.1:0-19626 GCA_027744375.1 Orchesellides sinensis
GTAGTTGGTGCTGACTAGCCAGGATGATATGTTAGTAGCTTAACTTTAGTTATTGGGAGGATGATGTTGATGCTAACAAGGAGAAAAATTATAATGCTGCTGCTCGTTCTAGGAGAACTCTTCTCTTAACCCTAAATAGTTACCTACCTGCTCCTCCTGTGCTGTCTCCTTGTTGAAGCCTCGTTAAAGGTTGAAAATGAGCTAAATACCTGAAATAGGTCTTGTTGATTGTTGCAGCTGCCTTGTTCATATTATTCATACTCGAATAATAGAGGCTTGCTTCTCGCATTTATACTTGTGCAAAGTGTACAGATAACTTTTGTATTGTACCAGCATTGATTTGCTTCCAGAAAGGTGCTAGGGTGAAGCTTGTAAAAAGGTTTAGAGTGTTTGTATGGCTTTGTTGGGGCTATCTACTTATGTTAGTTTATGAAGGATTGTTGTTACAGGAGTCAAACTTTTGACTGTTCATGATTGACTCTATGACTTATTATTACAGACCAGTTTGGTTAAGATGATATTATGATTGAGCATGAGAACGAATAAAGCACTTTATATATCACTTGCTAAACCTACTACATGTTCATTAGTCTACACATACACAATGCCCTGTTACCAGATACATGTACATAATATGCACGTAATGCGATGTTGATTGGGATGCAGAAAAACTAACTTTCTGATTAAATGGGTGGTTCTCGTTTTCTTTTTTTAAAATATCAGAGATGGGAAGAGGTAAGAGGAAACTAGATGATTGACTTGATTGGAAGCAATTATATCTGGAGCAAGAAGGGGAGCTTCAACATTTAAACAAGGTAGAGTATACAAACATTGCATTAGGGAAGATTTGACGGGAGCTTGTTAACCGAGCAATATACTCATCCTCCTGTGTGATATAATTTGCCTTTTAATCACTCTTTCATTTTATTTGATAGCCAGTTAATGAAGTGGAAACGTCCCTACAGTACAAGTTAACTTCCTTTTCATATTAGTGTCTTCTTTTCATTAAATAAAAATAAGTAATTACGTTCATATATGGTTTTGCTCATATTGTAAAAAAATTGTACTGGAGTAAACGGATTTTGTTTTTAACTATGATCAATAATTTATTTTAGTTAATAATTTGGTGATAAATGGAAATAGTGTATTTCGTAGGCAATTCAATATTTTGTCAGCAATAAAAATATCTGCCAGTATATTCAATAACATATGAAAAACAAAGTTAGACCAGACGTTTATTAAATAGAAAAGATTATAATTGTGGCATGTCAAATGAGCTATGTATTGGTGTTAGCCACAGGGTTCCTTAGTTCATTTTAAAGACGTCTCGTCTCCCATCTAGTTAGCTAAACTGACGAAGAACCTGTCCAGCCTGTTGTTGCTGCCGGACTGACTGGAGTAGAGTTTGGGATTATTCATATTCATTGTAGCCACTGCTACATATAAAGTTAGGTAGAAGTAGGAGACTTGTATATTAGCTCCGAGGCAAGCCTCTTGTAATCGTAAAAACACTACAGTCCAAAAAGCTCACACTAGTACTTGTATTTGAATCTAAAAAACTAAAGAAAGATCCAAATAATTCTTTGGGAAGATCAGCAACCCATTTGGTTCCGTCGTGGTGTAAGGTGTAATGTAAGCTGAAGGTATAGATTATACGATGATGTATGCAAATACCTTTAAGTTTTGAATAAGTACGTACAAACACGGTAGATTACTATATACTTATACTTTTTGAACTTATGCATTTGCATTTGTATATTAAACTCAGTTCGATCTTTTAGTTTCTGACTTGCATTTGAAAATCGATCCATTTCCGTATAAGGAAGGAATCTAGTCGTCTTTCTTTTAACAGACATCAGATCGTTCTTTCGAAACATTAATGGAATGCATCTGTGTTCTTTAACATATAGAAAAAATTCATCCAGAGTTAGAATGATAAATAAACAAACCCCGATTGTATGTGAATGTTACCAATTTCAAGCTCAGTGGATACAACGGCTACATTTTTCCGGTACGTAAAATGAAATTTTAAAGCAATAAGTATCCATAATGTGTATATGTACGTATGTACGTCCATGACCCCCCACCCTCACTCACACCCTTATCGAAGTCATTCTTTGATTGCAATCCAATACATAAGTCTTTAAAAGCAAGTCAGATTCGTAAAAAGGACCCCTTGTTTTTCATAAACTGCCTCATGGATACTACAAAGCTAGCTGAACGGAACTGACAGACAAGTACCCCATCTATATCAGTATCCGTCTGGTATGGACCCTTGCTGTATTACATTCCAGAATCCTATTTCTTTAAAAAAATACTATACGTGTTCATGTTAGAGTCAGTCAGTTCCAGGACTTTACTCATGTCAGAAGTAGTTGAATAGGGCCCCCTATAGTGGCACATAAAAAGCTTTTTCGATTTTATCTCTGTTATAAAACATTGTTTGGAATTTCACTGCATGTTGAGTTATAAACTGACAGTTCATCTTCTACATTTTCTTCATCTCTTCCCTGGAACTGTCTAATTTTATAAGTATGATATCCCTATCCCTGACTGTGGGCAATATGGGTAAATGCCACGAAATTTTAATTTTGAAGATGTTATTTCCTTGGTACGCTGCTGCGCACGAACGCTATGAGTTTCCAATATGCTTCAGCAAAAGTATTTTGTTTAACGATCGTGGTCATGGAATGCATGACAAGATAAGGACTATTTCGCCTTTTGTTCTAATTCAAAGTTGGAAGGAATCAGCACGGTATACATACATACCTATTCCAACTTGTATAGCTAGAACTTCAGAGCCAAAGTCTACTAAAGTCAGAAATTCAAAGAAATTGGAATTTTTCTTAGATAAACATATTAGAAAAAGATATAAATCTTGCTTCCTTCACCTCTTAAAAATCTTTTAAACGGGACAGTGTTTCACTGGTGAATCAAGGCTCTGTTTGATGAATGCATCTTAACATGGCCACTTGAACTTGAAAGGCTGTAACATCAATAACAATAGAATAGAACAAGTGAAAAGGTAAATAAATAAGGGACGGAAAATCGTATGGCTGATTGACCATTCTTACGGTATTTTTGCTAGTAACAATAGCCGTGTGTGCGCTTATTACTTCCCGTGTGACAAATGGCCCTCTTAAAATATTGAGATTTTGAAAAGCAAACACAAAGCTCTTACTTCCAATTTCTACAGATCTATGCTGATGTATTTGGTTATCTTGCAGAAGCATCAGTCAGTACTGTCAGTAGTTTTAGTTGCTTTTTCTAACAATGAAAACTCAAATAATATTTCACGTCTCTTGCAATACTTCAGATTAGTATGCATAATAAAAGTAAAGGTTAACTTGAAAATACATAAATTCACTTACATGGACCGATTAGGTATGTATAGAGGAGTTATTCTACTTACATTCTTTTATTATTAGCTTAAGAAAACGAAATGATGGATAGTGATAAATCCTGAGAGACTGCAAAAGGGCATTTCTTGAGATACTCATACTGTGCAAGTCCTGCAGAGTAGTAGATTTGGTTTATGTCGGGCAATAAATCATGAATTGTTAACCTTTTGTAACTTACATTTACATTAGTTTCTCTGGCCCTTTTCTTGCTCGTTCTCATTTACCTTCTTACAATGAACACTGAAAGTGTAAAGGATACAAGAGGAACTTGCTAGAAGCTTAACAGATTTAGTTCTTACGAGTTTTATGAGCTTATTGCTATAATATGGTACCTTGTTTGTCCGAATTTTTCACTAAAATGTAACGTATTTTAGACTAAATTACAGTTAAAGGCATTTACAGTCAATAACAGATCTATGTATCTTCTTTGCTTTATTAAAATATCCTAGTATTGCGCTATTGCTTCTTTAAATACTTTTGTCCTTTGTACAACAAATTACATTTGCCTTTGAATGTCTTTCATACATGCTTTATTCCCGTCCCTGACCACCTTCAATATCAATATGATTGGGTATTTTTTAAACATGATTTTAAAGGTCTTCTTTTGGAAATTATGTAAGGTAAACTCCCATAGCCAATCACTAAAAACTATAGTATACATGGACTTAATACCTTACCTAACCATTTTAAAAAGATTGTACTCTTGTAATACTTTCTGTAAATATGCGTTTTCCCTGCAACAATGCTACTGTAAGTAATAATTGCAAACTGAGTTGAAATGCATCGCATATAAGATAAAAATAGGTGTTCAGGTTTTCATTTCTGGTATCGCCGTTAAGGGCATCAGTATATCTTCGTCGGTATCAGGCGGTCATTGACAATAACTATTAACTCGTAAAAATGCAAAAACTTGCAGTGAAAAATTTTCATCACTATCAACTGGTGATAATGTCAATTTGTCTTTTCATTTCACTTTTCCATACAGTTCATACTCTGCCCGCACCAGTTAAGTTTTCGGAAACCCTACTTTGTCTGAGTCCATCAACTTACTTGGTAAGAATCTATTTAATCTCATTCATAACCATTCGACTTTGACTTTTATAACTTTATACATGTAATAAGCTAAAGTGCGAATGTGTCTACAAATTTTATACGCATAACCTTCATGTTTGTTCAAAGCATAATAATTGCATAAGCAACCATTGCAGTTTTAAGTGTAAATTCTATAACTTTAACAGGTGCCTAATTACTGCTGGTTATTAAATGATCAGGAACAGTTTCAAGCTTACCGTCAGAATCTGAACATGTTGAGACTGGATTTTCCAGAATCTTTTGTAAGTATTAATTATATTTCAAACAGAAATGTAGGTTTGCATAAGAATGAATAACAGAGCTGGTGACGACGACGATAAGGCATATTTTCATGAAAATTATTTTACTTTGCTGTAGGAGCCTGTAAGTGCATTAGCCCGATTCAACTTTCATATATATTTGGACCACATGTGGCATTTGAACATAGGATTTTAAAACAGCAAATGACAACATTTTGTTAGCAGACTTTAAAAGGATTTCAATAATTTTTTTTAAGTTTAATGGTTATGTGACACAAATTATTTCATACAATCAACAAATTAAGCACAGGAATTTGAATCTATTACGTTAAAATTACTTTTAAGTACGTATTTGATAAGTACTGCAGTTTATATATATCGTCTAAAGCTAAAGCTGAAATTTCTGCAATAAAAACAAGATTTAACAAATGAAAAACGATTAAATACCTACATACTTTAAATACTCTACATAATTCATTTATTTGCAATGTGTAGTGTTCAAGTTTTACTTACTGTTATTCTGTCAAGTTTAGTACTGCTCTACTATTCAGAGAACAGAGAAAATTTGCAAAGGCTCCGGAGAATTTAGAATACTAAAGCAGCTTTCTTAGCAGCAAATCGGCCGTTTTGAATTTTTACTTTATAATCTGAAATCCTGGTGAGAGTGTATACTTCTCGCTTGTGATTTCCTTGAAATTAGTCCCCGAAATGATTGATTTTGGACTTCCAGTTGTTTTAAGCCATTGTTTCCTAATATTACAGAATAAGCAGGAATAGTTAAGCATGTTATAAAACGAATGGAAAAGCTACATAGTTGGTCACAATTTAACATGGAGTTACATTTGGTCGATTTTTGTGCGCGGCCCTTCCATGCAGCCAATCACAGTATTGTAATTAGTATTTTGACACCATCCCTACGTTTCAAACAGTCATTTCAAAGCGGGTTTAATAAAATATAAATGGGAAAATATGAATAAACAGTAACAAACTAACTCGAAGTCCTAAGCTTGTTCCTTTCATTTGGGTGTACTGAAACAGTCAATTTTTTAGTATTTAAGGTATATTGTAATATCTATTGTACTTAGAAAGCTCACGGCTCACGAATTGACATTACCTTACGGAAATGAACACCTTGAACTTTGCCCTGTATCTCAAAATTCACACGAAGCACATCATTAGCATTGCTGGATGGCGTTCGGCTGGGCACCTTCCTGACGGAGGAAGTTGATGGTTTAACGATTTTACTTTTGCTTTTTTGTTTTGAGGAAGACATCTTGACTTCAAAAAGTTTGTTTTGATTTTGATTGCTTTATAAAATCGTTTTCCTCTTATATTTTGACTGATAACAAATTACAAATTACAGCTTATTTTTAAAAATTTTCAACTAGGTATTCAACTTCTAAAATGTTGTCAACGTTGCTATACTCATCCCTCATGAACGGTTATAAGTTCTTTGGAGAGGTCTCGGTCAGTCGGGTTTGTACTAAAAACAATTTCACAGCTTCAACTTCCACATCAGCTAACGATAAGTAGATTGCTTGTATCTTCCATTTCTACCTATGCTTACAAGTATGCATGCGAAGTATTGACAAAACTTTTAAATGATCCTGTTTCAACTTCATAGTAAAGTTATATTTTATCAATGTTTATTTATTTTGCAATACAAATACCGGGAAAGACACTCCAAACTTAGAATAAATGCTTCGAATTTTAGTTGTTTTAAATTATCACAAGCTGCAGACGTTACAATACAATTCAAATCACAAAACAAAGTTAAATATCCATACAGCTCTTGGTATCACAAAACACGAAAATTGAATGAAGCAGCCGCAAGTTACAAAACATATTGTTAAATTAAAACTAAATAAATATTCCTGTATATAAATAGCATAAATTAAGACTACTAAGCTTATGCTATCGAAGAAGTATATTGAAATTAAATCCTAGAATTAAATATGGCAGCGGTTCCTATGAAAAACATTCTAGACTACTATCAAATACATTTTAATGTTCAACTTCATTTGTCAAAAATTTGTAAGTGCAGTTTAATAGTAATTTCTCCAGTTTCAACTTCGTGTAGAGGTAGCTTTTTGATTAGTGGAGTTTTCCTATTCCTCGATTCCTCCAAAATTTTAGACAGTGCAACTTCCGTTCGACCAAGAAATTCTAGAGAGGCGAATCAATTTAAGCATTATGTAAAAATAAAAACGCAATTTTCTTATTTAAAAGATTAACAAATATGGTCTTACGGTTTGGAGCAAAATAATCTTTATCGTAAACGGTAACACAAAGTATATCTTCCTGAAGGTCCTTAACAGAGAACTGCATAGAATCATTCCATTTAGGGTTAAGTGTCGCCCTGATCACACGCGTTCTCTTAATCTCAGAGCCAAGACTGACCTCGCAGTACGGATCAGATTTTCCTAATGCACCCCAAGAGAGAAAGCAACATGTGAACATTTACATTATATACAATTGTGAAGTATTTTATAAAAGAGCAAGCAAGTGAAAGAAAATAATATATAAAAGTGTAAGCTATTTTTCATATTTCCGTAGTACCATTAGGATCGCGGTTGGCTAAAGACTTTCCACCTCCCACCACCACCTTTAGTTTACCCTTTGGTGCCCGACGAAGAACTAAAGTAAAAGCGTAACAATTCATGCTTAATTTTTACATGCATAGAAGAAAATGCAAATTAAAGACTACTTAGGTGGATTACAGGCAAGTATACAAGCAGCTATTATACTGAGAAAAACTAAAAGTTTCATTAAAAAGACAACTGTGAAAGATAGCTTTGAAGGTGTACTTACAGACATCTATAAAAATGTTAGATTGACTTAGTATCGAAACGTTTTCTAGTCTGATTTGCGGTATTAGCATGTAACTACTTCAAGTGCATATATCTGTATAGAGTTGTACGTTGTATCAGACAAAGGACAAATATTTACGTGCAAAACCAGAAGCAGGTAAATTGTTAATGGCATTTTAGAAACTTTGCATGAATTTCTTTCGATCAGTTCAGTTACAACAACACAGAAATCCTTACCGCTTCGATCTCTATCGGCTAAATTTACACCTTCCAAAATCATGACCATGAGCCTGCCGACTGCATTTACTTTTTCTACAATTTTGTTTATTATTTTCTTATTAAACGTTTACCTTCCATTGATCAATTCTCTATTTTTACAATATATTTTCCAAACTACAAACTGCAGATTGACTTACTTGAGCGTTGCCTCTGCAGGTATTGTTGTTCAGTCTTCAGATACTGGTTCTTAGCTTCTTTAATTTTATTTATCCAAAGTCGCCTTTCCGAAACTCCGGGTGCTGTTACATACATCATGCCCGTTTTATTATTTTCTACGCCAATTGCAAAATCATTCTCATTTTGCATTCCCTCTTCCTCAACAATGATCTCGTTTAGAAATATTGGCTGAAAAATTATATAAAAATCAATGTTATTTAAAATTATTTATTTGTTTTATTTTGCAACACATGCACTATGTATAATGATGCTGTTTCGTTTACCTGTCGATAGATTTTGAATTTTAAGCTTTTATGGCGGTCGAATGAAAACGAATCTTGGTTAAGAAATTTACTTGGTTGTGCAAGCAGGAGGAAGTCGTTAAAGAGAAATCCAACCAGCTCCTTACCACTCTTAGTCTAAACCAATGCCATTAATTCATTAATACACGCTAGAATTAGTATGCAATTGATTTTACAGCAATTATTTTTAACCTAAATCAGATATTCTACTTTCTGCAATTGAAGGAATTTTTTAATAATGGAAAACTCTTTTTGGAATCTTATGCCTTGTTGGATTAAGAAACAGACCACTCTCAGATCAGAAAAACTTAGAACAAGCTATTGATTGACATTTTATAAAATAAGTTGTGGGACCAAAATACCTTTTTGATTAATAAGGGATACTTCGTTATTCTCTGCATAGGCTTGATGAGGAATGAAATTAATGGCAAATTCATAGTATCAGGATGCGCTTGACACTTTTTGCAGAATTCTTTGAATTCTGGTGACTTTTCTGTCTTTTGCTGTATGATCGCTGAAGAACGGAGTTGAGCACTACAAAATCGAATGTAGATGTTTAATGAAGGAATCTAAAATAATAAAGAGCAATTCCAAATTTTAAGATATCACCCTTATCACAACGAATCCCTCTTGCAAATAGGAACATACGTACAATCTAGACTGAACTTACATGCTGACAAAGAATATCTCCTATCATCAAAATTGTTCCATTGTAACACGTCTTTTTACGAATGGCAAACGCTTTCAGTATTTTACTAGAGCAATCCATGACATCATCCCAGTTTACAAAAACTGCTTGTAGTTCATCATTGTTCAGAAGGCCTGACTGACTGAGAGGAATCATGAAACACTGAAATGTAAATTCATCTATTTTAGAAATCCCCTTTCCCACTACATTACAAATTACATTACGTATTACAGTAATCATGTTAATCAGTTGCCTAGTTGGCAATTGAGGATAGACTGTTAAATTCATTGTATCCCTAAAAATTTCCTAATGCAAGTTAAGAAGGAAACCAGCGAGCTATATTAAAATCAAAATCTTTGGTTTGTTATGTAGCTAATAGTATTAGCTAAAATTTGTTGGGTCAAATTTGTTCTACGTCGATTATCAAACCGTCTTGAAGAGTTCTAGTGAAGTCACTCGTCGTCTCCTTCATAAATTGCATCTAAAAATTTCTAGGGATAAAATGATTGCGGACAGAGTGTCCCTTTTAACGTTAACCTTACCTTCTTAACTATTTTCATATCAGACATATAATTTTCTTCAGTTACAATTAACTCTTGGATGGACTCTTGTCTTTTAGCTTCCTCATTATGTACACTGGAGTTGAATCCGTTGCCGTTCGGCATATCATTGAATGCCTTACTACTACTGTTAAATACATCAGTACTAACAGGACGGCTGCCATTGGATTTCATGCTGAGACTTGAAAAATCAGAATCTGGCCAATCTGCAGCTTCGCCATTGGAAGTAAACACTGAAGAGTCATCAAATTTTCCCATTCCATAAGGCATAACTATTGAACAAATTGATTTATTTTATGGAGTTTTACTAATGAATGGTAATAAAGATATTATGTAGAATGAAGTTTCATATTAAATGCTCAACTCTTTTATTGCATTAGTGTATAGGCATGTTATTCTATGGATATAGGTTCATTGTTAAATAAATAATAACATTATCGACTTATTGGCTATATGCTAGAATTACATAATGCAATGTATATGATACACTTCATCTTTCACTCTCATTCATGGATGAAAGGACTTTATATTAATATTAAAGACAACAGATTGAATTGTACGATACTGTAGTAAAGTTAGTCTGTAATTTTACAGTAAATCAAGTTCTTCTGAATAATTTGTAGGTATTAATACGTATATTTACAAGTGACAGATACTACCTTAGCTTAGACATACAAAGATATTATTTAGTAACATCACTAAAAGTACAGAAATAAGAAGAGAAAAAGTAAGATTGTATATTAGTATTCCGTACATACTCAAACCAGGCATTACGTTAGAGAATAACAAGGGCCAAAAAGGAAAAGACAAAGCTCCCAATTTGATCTGCTTCACAAACGCTATTGTACTATTCTGAAGTTACAGCTTACTTCGATAATTATGCTTTCTCTGATGTATATAATTGCAATCAGGGTGTCCTTTGAAATTACTTCAGCAAATAATTTAATATGATAGAAAGTGCTCGTATTCTAAATTCTTGCGAACAGAATAGATTTTCAGAGATTCTTAAAAAAGATCCAACATGTTTAAATGAGAAAAATACGACGATATGCTTTATTTTTAGAGATAATGCTCCACAATGTCCTATTAACAAACTTGATTTTAAATTCTTTTGCCAAGCCTTATACACGCCTCTACAAACCTAAACATCAAAATTTCAACTAGTTCCTTTTGAAATTTTCTTTAATACCAACTTTACACATCAAAACTCCTAAATGTCGCCTTACAATTTAGTTATATACACAAGTGCGTCATACACTTAACATCACAACAAATAAAAATGTTTTTGCCTGCACCGGATGAACTGTCTGACATAGACTAAGGTATTCCCTATCATTGATTGGAATAGGCAATAAATTAGTCCACGATTTCAGTAACTTCATTCCTGACTAGAAAACAAAACAATAACCTCTTTTGCCCTATTTCATCCTCAGTAAAAAAACATGATAATTAAAAGCCAAGCCAGCAGCTGTGCATAATTAATGTTATGCTCTAAAATTCTAAAGTTGAATTGTCACTTACTACATGGTTGTTCACTAGTCGCAATTCTAGCCATTTAAGAAAAAAACTTAAGTCTTTTGTCACTCATAAAAATAATTTGCCACTCGAAGAAGAGACCCCACCTACCATGTAATAACAACGTGGAAGTACACTTATGGAATAATGATAATTGCACAGTTTACATTTTGAAACTTTGCCTTTTTGCGCTATTGTAACTAACATGACTTTATGATTACAACAAGTGGATTTTCTGAAACTAAAAGGTTTCACTTTCGCAATTGATACTAGTAATACTCAAAGTGGTTTGTTTCAGACTAAATGATCCTCATTATAGAAGGAGCAGTATAAGTTTGAAAGGGAATAACAAGATTAATGTAAAAACGAGGTAATTATTACCAATTAGACATTTGCTTAGGTTAGCTACGTATATAAACAGTCAATTTGCTTTATGCTTGCAATATTATTCTTTATAATAATTAACTGTCTGCTGCAGAAAATTAGGCTACTATAAAATATTTTGACCTACTATTTTAGACTCGTACCCTAAATCTTTTCATCTACTGATTTTCTACTACATTTAGAATCTCTACAGTTGACTTTTGGTTTACTACTTCACGTGAATTTTGTCAGTACAAGATATTATTTGAAGTATTTATGTTATGTAAAGCACCATTGCATTGCAATGTACAAATTGCATTTACGAATTTAATTTACGCGTAATTGTTGATTCCAGTTTCTATTCTGGTATATTATTTTATACTTTATACTTCAGTAAGTGGTCAGCATTAAGATTGCTTTTTTCAAAAATTATTCTGCATAGCATAATACTATCCAGAACATAAATATAAACAATATAGGTTTTACTTTACATCTGAAATAACTTAATTCCCCTGCCGATGTTTTAAAGTGCCCACTTTTGCTATTATAGTGTTGATTACACTTTTACAGCACAAAGGACGATTTCAGAAATATGGAACTTTTGTAATTTTTTATTAATTTCACGTGTGCGGTTTTGGATAAAACTAAAAGCACTCTCTGGTTCGTTATTGTTCGATCAGTTTTTACCACTTGTTTTAATGATTACTGATTATTGTTAATATTTAAATTGGGTTCCAAAGATGTTTCAAGGGAATACCGTTGTTCTGTCAAGTATTACATGGAGGGTGTCCTAATGGAAGTCTCTTCCACTTTCTCCGACCGAAATTTGAATCACTTAATGCATTCATCCTCCTAAACGAAACAGACATACAAAAAACAGTCAGGGTTCACAGCTTGACAATGAAAACTGTTAATACGAATACGAAAAATACTACCACTATTAGCGTAAAACCAAACCGGCAAAGTAAGTAACGTCTAAGCTTATGTTCCTAACACACATAAAAATCTGGCCCTTTTCTTTCGAGTGTCTTGACTGATTTATCACTATTATCACTTTCTACTAGATTCTTTTATGTTACCATTTTACTGTTATAGCATATCACTGTTTCTCCAAGTCTTTTGTCAAATAATGTTTCAAAGCAAATACCCTCCACATATTAGTATGCCTCGTGGAGTTGATACTGAATATTAATTAATTGATTAATTACGCAAACACACTAGATATTTACAACCTACTGCAATTTCTGAATAATTCGTTGATATTCAGAATGCCTGAGTAGTTACGGAATTCCTGTTAATATTAACATTCTTTATAACTCTTGCTTACTGGCTGAAATATTTGCATAGCAAAACTCCAGTAATGATGTCGCATCTTAATCTTAAATACATTTTTAAGCTTTCCACCCTAAACCTTCCATCTCGATTACGATATTAAAGATATTTGAGATATGCTTGTACATCACGCTGCAGACAGAAGTTAGAAAGGTGTAAAAATAGAATAGAACGAGAAAGGCAACAGTTTTAAACAAACGTGTGTTTAACGATTATTGTGGGTTTACTAAAAGAACAGCATAAAACTCTTAACAAGTGAGAACAGTAGTAAGCAACATAGAATTGCAACATACCTCGTTTTGTTTTAGGCAAGCAACTTATCAATTTGGATTTTCTTATAAATGTAACGTATGCCACAATATGCGTATATATTATTGTGTATGTTTATTACATCCACTTCTGGAGTCTGTTTTGATTCCAAGCCACAATTAAAGCCAAATAACATTTTTAAAGAAAAGATAGTGAAGTAATCAGTCAAGTAATCTCCGAAAGTTCTGAGACAGGAAACAATAAGGATGCGAATACATTGTAAACAGAAAATGTCCCTTGTCCTTTAATCCATGAAAGACTAAACTTAACTTTACATTTTCTTCGAAGATGGCAATAATTGAAAGCTACTTACATTCAGGATCCTGGCCTTGGGTATTAGAGACAGGTTGAACATAATTTGTGGGAAATAATCCTACTGCCGTACCAAGCTGACCTTTCCACCAGTCTGGTTCGTCTTTTGAAATAATGGTAATTACGTCGTCCTTCGAAAACGTGAGCTCATCTGCATTCTGAGCAGTGTATGGGTATAAAGCTATAACTTGTTCTAGAAAAAAGTACAAATACCGTTAGACACATGATAGCAAAACCTAACCCATCGAAAGATTTATTTGATTTAGGTGGAATTACCTTTGGTTTCAGAATATATTGGAGCAGCCATCATAGGCATTTCAATCTCGTCAAATGGAATAGGAGTAGTTCTAGATGATGACTGACGAGACCCACCTCCAGGACCCAAGACTTTGACATATGAACCAGGAAACCATCCAATTTGACGTTTTTTACCTTTAGCCTAAAATTGTTCAGCAAACAGTAATTTAGTCCACGTTAAGGCATTTAGCCAAACATGTTTTCAAACAAACTCTGTAAAATCAAATATAAATATAATAATAGATATGTTTCACACCTGCAACTCTCCTTCCCACCAACCTGATGGAGACTTCTTTCTTACTGTTATCAACTGGCCACGTGTAAGCGTTAGTTGCCCTTCAGAAGTAGGTTGATAATTTGCAAGAACAGTTGCAATTTCGTATCTCTTCTTACTCCCGGCCTTAGGCGATTTTTGTGGCGGCATTCTTGCATATTCACTCATTTCTCGTTTAATTTCTGCTTCTTCGTGTGGTTCCAATTGAGTTTTATTTGGTTCTTCCCGTTTGATCTCTTCTGGAGCAGAGATATCATTTGTGACAGAAGGAGCATGAGATTCTTCGGTATAGTGATTTGTGACATGGGGTGCATTTGCGGTCTCTTCGCCTACTTCCGCAGTAGCCACTTCATCTTGTTTAGCTACATAGTTTGCAGGGAAAATTCCTATTCTGTCAGCTCCTACTTGACCGGTCCACCATTCACCTTCCTTATGTGTTACTAAAATAATTTCACCGGCCTCAAAAGGCAAATCACCAGGTTCTTCTGATTCATAAGGATAAAGTGCGATGTAGTAGTCTAGTAAAAATAAAAACAAGAACCAAGCTTTTATAAATAATCTTGCGCCTTAGTCTAATAAAGCAAATGACGAAAAATTTTGAATTATGAGACACTGAAAAATAAACAGCTTATTTAATTACCTCCTCCAACAGCTTCAGAGGTTGCAACAGGAAGTGCATCAGCTGAAGTAGGTTCTACTGGTGTTCTAAAAGAATTAAACAAATCATTTCCTTGTAATAAATAGATCGTTGTACCAGGATTAGAATTACTGACAAGATTTCGGATTCAATTATTACTCTTCAGCAGGCAGAGGTTCCACAAATGATTCAGGAAACCACCCCGATCTTCCTTCATACGTACCAGCAAGCCACCCAGGGTCCGGAACAATATCAGGATTTTTCTGTTAAAGAAAATCAGAATAGTAAAGTTGTACAAACATGCTTACTTTTAATGCTAATTGAATGTAAGTTCTTTCGACAATTGCGAAAGTAAAAAATCTGTACCTGAATAATAGCACCAGCTGGAAATGATAATTCGTCGACATTACGACCCTCGAAGTCATATACAGCCCTGTAATAGCCAGGTCCTTCTCCATTGACAGCAACAGCTGGTTTCGGTGGTTCAGTTGATCCCCATGCAGCGTTGTAATCGAATTCTTGCTGATGCTTTTTTCGCATTTGTATCACCGTCTCACGTTTTTGTTTGTACTCTTCGTATATGGTCTTACAGCTTTCAATAAGGTTGGATAGATTGGATTTAAGTTCATTAACTTCTTCAACGGCAGTATCTGATTCAGACTGCTTTTTTGCTAGCTGTAATTATATATTGAATTAGTTGTAGCGAAAATATTTTTTAAAGATATACACATTTACAGATCAACTTACTTCATCTTTCACATTCTGCAACTTTTCTCGAAGAACTTTTAAGTTCATTTGTTTTCCCTCACTTTCACTGGCAAGCTTTTCAAGGCGAGATTTCTCTTGTGCTGCTGCAACCATTCGATTATTTTGCTCCTTCAATTGGCATTTCAAAGTGCCCATATCATTCATAAACGTATCTCGTTTAACTCTCATTCCATCGATTTCTGATTTAACTGATGACACCCCCACCCTAGTCTCAGTTATTTTTCCAGACAATTCCTTCACTCTGTCAGTCTGTATAACAATCATGTTGTATTAATAATCAATTTAATACAAACAACTAATACGCAAGTATATCTTTTAGCTAACCAATTGAGAGAGTTCCAATTGTAAGCCATGATTGACTCCTTTCAGTCGCAATACTTCATCCTGTTCCTTTTGGCGGCGGGCTAGTAGGTCTTGCCGTTTATTTTCTTCCATTTCGAGTCTCCTATAAAATTTTCACGAAAAAAATGTAAAACTATACCCAAATTGATGTGTCTTTAATTTTTAATAACAACATTATGTTCTGCAATTTTCTTAAATCACCTTTGTCGCTCCATTTCCCTTCGTGCAGCTTCCTTCTGTTCTTCCATCTTCCGCATCTCTTCAAGCTTTCTCTCTTCCATTTCTCTCTGCATAGCCAACTGCCTCTCTCGCTCATCCATTTGTCGTTTTTCTTGCTCCAGCCTTTATAATTAATTTTTAATTTCGATTTAAAGACAACAACTAATGAACTTATACCTAAAATTATTTAGCTACTTTGAATGTACCTTTGCTTTTCCCTTCGTTCAAACTCTTCTCTTTCTTTTCTCTCTCTCTCATCTCTTTCCCTTTGCCTTTCCATTTCCAAAACTCTTCTCCTTCTATCCAGCTCAGCTTGGCCTTTATCAAAATTTTCTTTTCTTTTGTCTTCAAATGAGCTTCCTCCAGAAGCTAGAACAAATTATACGTAATAAGTTTTTTAAATACATTTTAAGTTAAAGAGTTTTTCAAATTTCGTAGAGTGACATTGTTTTTAATTAAAAGACAAAGGAGATGCCTACATGGTGACAGCGCAAGGTCTGCATCGTATATTGGCGTGTTTGTCCCTGTATTTTGACCACTTGCAACATTTGAGCCTGGAACACTTTTAATTGACTGCTTACGAGATCCCGTCCGAAATGATGGTGGAATTAACTCAGGAGTCAACTTGGGAGGCAATCTACCAGTCTAAAATTAGTGGAAATTGTTATTGAACTAATCAATAGCATAAGAGGAAGAAATAGTGACAATTGAGTTGGTATTCATTGAAGTACCTGTTTAAACAAATCGCAAAGATGTAGAGCAAGTACAAATTCTTCAGACCCAAGCCTTCCATCAGCATCCATGTCCGACAAACCCCAGACTTGAGCCAAAATGGGTTGTGGAAGACTAGTTCCCAGTAAAATATTTCTAGCTTGAACACCCGTAAGATAACCAGATTTAGTCCTATCATGTTGATTAAAAAGCTGAGTATATTTCAGCCTAGAGGCATTTGGTACTGCCCATTCCAGCAGAGGAGAGGCACTGCGATATTAAAAATCAAAATAGTACATTGTTTACAGTATAAGTTCGGACAGTATCATACTTTATTAATAAAGACAACCAATTCAAGTTTTCAAATACTTACACCGAATCATGACTAGTAATCGAAGTGGAACGATGAAGGTTTTCATGTGAGGGAGCAACAGGTCGACCTCCTACACACGAACGCAAAACAAATGATGAAGACATACACCTGGTATAACCATTTTCCATTTAATATAATATTTTATATTAAAGTACCTGAAACAGGCGGCGTGGCTGCCCTGAAAGCAAGACTTCCTGGTGGTATAGCAGAAACTCCAGTTGAAGCTACAATACCTTGAGTAATTCCAGGCATTCCGGCAGCTACTCCAGGCATCCCTGCCACCAAGGGTTGAGCAGCCATTGGCTGCACACCTCCGACCCCACTAACCATGGATTGAGGAACAATCCCACTAGTTAATGGTTGCATTCCACTAACAAGTGGCTGTCCTACTACACCACTGACCATAGGCTGACTTATCATCCCTGGAAATGGTTGGGGTTGAGCAGCGGAACTTATAAGAGGCGGAGCAGCAATACCAGGTTGAAGAGGTGGTGACATTATACTTGCAGGAACCGATGAAACCATTCCAGGCATAGCAACACCTCCAGCAGGGGCTGGGACAACTGGCCGAATAGGTGGTGTAGCTATTCCAGAGCCCATTGAAGGTGCTGGCGACAACGGTGTCGTTGTACCTGAGCTCGCAAGAATTGCTTTCAAACCAGGCGGCAGTACTGTAGGAATTTCGAAACCTCTGAGCTTCATTGTTATAAGTTTACAGGCCACGCTGAATTCATTGATGTCCATTTTGCCATCACAGTTAGCGTCGGCGAGGGACCTATATAAAAAGCAGTACAATATCAAAAAGAATTTTTAAACAGATAATTGCGATTGTGAAGTATTCTTATTCGTCTCATTCTTTGATTTCAACCACCGCATCTCCTTCCTTACTGCCTCCCCTTTGACTAAATCGGTATCCTACTTACCATATTTGCCCTAAAACAGGCGGTGGAAGCCCTGACTGCAATAAAAGTCCTTTAGCTTGATTCCCTGTAATCACACCATCAATGGGATTCAGCCCTTTGAACTGCTCCATGTGCCGAGCTCTCTCAACCGGAGTGACAATCCACGGATCCATTTTAAACCACTTTTACAAAAAACTGGACACACACTCTCTAAATGCAAACGGGGAGTACCTTCGTCACACAACTGTTCCTTCCTGGCTACAGTATTATAAGTAGCATTGAATATTTAATTGGTGAGCAGCGGTTGAGCTGGTCACGATACCACACGATGAACGATGAAGACCAGGCGTCACACGTCATTCATACGATAATTAACTATGTAAAATGGTAAAATCACAACAGCAACAACGCACTTGAATTACTGTCTTCTAAAACAGCATCAAAACAGTCACACCGATTTTTCTTCCATCCATTCTTCTTAATCTGTCGACTTCAATGCTGTATCTTGTTCCTGACATACAAAAAAAACTCAATTAAAGAAATTAGCAAAAACATTCAATTTCAGACAAAGATACAATTTTGTAAACATAAATATTATACAAGCTCCTCAAACCTCACGATTTGCTCACCTGTCAAAATATTCACGCTTCCATCTTCGCTTACTTGTTCACACACTGACTGACTTTAATCAACTGAACACTTGACTATTAATTTACACCTGAGAACACACGTCACACGTTCACACTGAAAACAACACAATAAAAGGTCAAGTCAGTCCACTCCTTCCTTTTTTAGTGAACTGCAATGCTGTGTGCATGTATCCAATACATATATTTTTTATTCACTTACTGAGCTACTTACTTTCTTTTTATGACTTAACTTATGATGGGATAAGACACGCAGACTAACTTTTATATATATTTGTATTAGTCAAAATAAAATTCTGTTATACTTCAAATGCCAATAAAAAATACTCCCCATTTCTTTTAGTGTTACGTGGTGAAAAGTAAGTATAGAAGAAAGTCAAAGGATTCGTTTTAAAACAAGAGCCGAGCCCATAAAATTGAGGAACTCCTACTTCAACCAGTTTTCTATATAAAACCCTTTCTCCCACTGTACATTTCTGGTATGGATGTGGATCTGTAAGGCGTACCGATTTGAATATGCACACAAGATATACATATGGGTATATTTAGCAGGTCAGCATAGCAAGGAAAGTCCGTAAGTATCTATACCCCACTCACTGAACTGGTAATCCTAGAAAACCATCTTGGCCTGCACTACATGGAGTATAGCAAGGCCAATGTGGTTTCCAGGGTTACCAGTTAAAAGAATGGGGTGTAAATACTTCCATGAAAAGTCAGACAAACACATGAATGAGTATGTATGGGAAGTTAGGGAAGATGACGGGGATTGGTATTATTGATATGAACGTACTCTTTATTAACATAATCACAGTGCATTCATATCTTCTTGGCCGCATTGTACGCAATAATCAAGATTAATATAGAGGCCTTGATGGTTTCAAAAAGTATTGGTTTAGTGAAAAGGGTAAACATGTGAATGTATGTTCTCAAACCACAATTTCAAAGCCTTTCAAAGGCCTTCCAATTTTAGCAAGAATTGGGGTCCTAATAAGGCTTAAGATGGTTTTAGAGAGTGGTTTGCTATAGACACTACCAACACAGAGTATGACTTAGAGAAGAAGAGAGGGCGGATGATGCCGACATGACATGCCGATTGTA
>JAHZNG010003493.1:0-13987 GCA_027744375.1 Orchesellides sinensis
CGGAAGATGTTGACGCAAAAGCTGATAAGGATCATGTGTATGACTGGAGTACAGGAATGGATGACATTGATGATTCTGAGTTGTATTTTTCTCCAGAGCAGGGAAATGTTGTTTTTGCTAGCGCAATCGATGGATGGGGTTTTCGGTAAGTTTTAATCCCCATTAATTTGAATATTAATAGAACCTGATTGATATTTGAATGGAGTCTTGATAACTATATTTTTTGATATTTTCACAGGACTTTGGATTTTGCTAGAATATATTCCAAAAAAGTTGGAGTCAAAGAAGAAATTTTAACAAGAACATTATGGGGTGACTTCTTTTTAAGCAATAAGTTGAAGCGTATTATGAAAGGAGCCCAAGAAAAGGCCAAGAAACCCTTGTTTGTCCAGCTGGTGTTAGAAAATGTGTGGGCTATTTATGAAACTGTTGCGGTTCGGAAGGTAATTTTTAATTTACTTAGTTGATTTACGAGTAAACATGTTCATGTGGGCAAATGTAATAAATTTTTTGTCTATTTAGGATAAAATTGCGACCGAGAAAATGGTCGCAACATTGAATCTTAATATTCACCAACGAGATTTACGTCAGAATGATCCCAAGCAACTTATCTACAGTATAATGAGCAAGTGGCTTCCTTTGTCTGATGCAATTTTAGGTATGTTGAGAGATGTATTTGTAGCATCAGGAGTTTTATATTAATAAATGAGTTGATTGATTTGTAAACTTGTGTAGAAACTGTGTGCACAAAGTTGCCCAGTCCGTTGGAGTTATCTGAAGCACGAGTAGAACGATTGATGATCACCCACAACAGAAAGTTTACATCTCTTCCTATGGAGAGTCAAGATTTGAAAGAGTCGTTCCTAAATTGTAAATCTCAAGACAATGAGCCTGTGATAGTATACATTTCAAAGATGTTTGCTGTCGAAGCGAAGTCATTACCAGAAAATAGACCTAAACCTCTAAGTCATGAAGAAATGATCGCAAGACGGGAGCAGGCAAGACAAAAAGTTGCAGAAAAATTAGCTAAAGCAAATATTGCCGAAGAGGTGACAGAAATCACAGAACAAGAGTCGAACACTGTACCTGATAAAGATAATAATGATAACTCTATCGTTCAACAACCCCACAATGAGAACGAACATCGCTTTATTGCGTTTGCACGGGTTTTCAGTGGGACCATTAGAAGGCATAGTAAATTATATGTTTTAGGTCCGAAGCATGACCCGGTGGCTATTTTAGAGAAGGTAACGAAGCTTCAGCTAACTTGTCCCTGTCAATTTTAAAAATTATTTGGTGCCGGTGAAGGTATTTACTATCTACATAACGTGTGGAATTAATCATGATTTCGCAAAACTAACATTGTTAGATTCAAAATGGTGAAACTGTTGTTGCTGCATCTTCAGTAAAAGAACTTGGTGGCGGAACTCATATAACTGAAGCCGAAGTTACATCGCTATATGTTCTGATGGGAAGAGAGTTGGAAGCTGTAGATGAAGTACCTGCTGGAAATATATTGGGCAAGTTTTGAAAGAATTACAAAATTTCAGACCAATTCTGATCTAGATAATATATTCTAGCGTGCCATTTAGGCATTTACAAGCGTTCATTTTAAAAATTTTAATTTTTTAACAGGGATTGGTGGCTTGGAGGATCATGTTTTACGTACAGCAACATTATCTTCATCTATGTACTGTCCTCCATTTACAGATTTAAATCTATTGGTAGATCCAATTTTGAGAGTTGCAGTGGAACCAGTTCACACTGTAGATATGGATGCATTAATGAATGGACTTAAATTGTTGAATCAAGCCGACCCTTGCGTTCAGGTTTTACTTCAGGGGAGCGGGGAGAATGTTTTGGTTACAGCTGGGGAAGTCCATTTGCAGCGGTGCTTGGATGATCTCAGGGAAAGGTTGGTTGAATTGAAACCTGTATTAGCGTTTCAAAATAATTAAAGGGCATGATGTCTAGTACTCTAAAATTATTGTTCCCGTCTTACGGTTATGTTGCTATTGTATTTCATTGATTTCAGATTTGCAAAAGTTGAAGTCACTGTGTCAAATCCGATCGTTCCCTTCAGAGAAACTATTGTTGAACCTCCAAAAGTCGATATGGTAAACGAAATAATCGAAGCGAAAACTTCTCAAAATCCTTCCAACAATAATAAGTCTAACAAAGACGAAGATGGCACAATAGATGGTTTAGTCGTACAAAAAACAGCCAATAAAAAATCTTGCATCAAGATAAGGGCCAAGCCATTGCCACCTGAAATCGTTTCCCTGCTCGAAAAATCTCAAAACGTATTAAAGAGTCTTAGTGATTCCGAATCTTACTTTAATAGTGATAAGCGTAATGTACTCTCAGATACCATTATTAAAGAAATTGAACATTTTAAAGACAACCTCGTAAAAACATTTGAAGACTGCAAGTGGGATCCTTCAATAGTTCAGAGAATTTGGTCATTTGGACCAAAAAAATGTGGTCCAAATATATTGGTTAATGAAATAAGTTGTTATAAGACGGGAAATGTATGGCCAAAAAGTAATAACAATAACGAAGACAAAGTTTCGGACTCAGAGTTTAGAGACTCGTTCAATAGCAGTTTTTTTATCCTTTCAATTCTATTCTAATATTGAAGTTAGATTGCTTTACTGAGTGCATCCGTTAATTAAGTTGTTGCTTTTGAGTAATTAAATTAGCATGTCATAAACTGCTACGTATCTATATCTATTGATATGAATTAAATTCTGATTACGTACGGTATGGAAAAACAAAGATATTAAAATATATTTGTTTACAACAATGTGGTGCAATGAAGATAAGAAAGAATTTTGCTCTTTGAAAAGGACACATTTATGTCCTTTGTGCATACATTCATCAGTCAAATGAATGCAAAAATGAGGAAACAGAATATTGCTTCAGGATGAGCCAAAATGAAAATTCCATATTTAGATCTACAGTTTTGCATAGTTTTGGTCTAATTTGTACAAGATAAAACGTAACATCAAAACGGTAAATGATAAAGTGATACCTGTCAGTTATCAATTTTTAAGTGCTCACGAACATGGGAGCCAGTACACTCATGAATGCACTTCAACGCAAGTCTTCATGCTTCGTGATTACAAGAAGTTACTTACCATTACCATCCATGTTTTAAAATTTGTTCATCACACATCAAGTTTTCTCACCACCGCAGTGCTAGTACTTGTACAGTTCAAATCTATTCCTGTATCTAATCAAGTTTAGTTTTCCAGTTGAATGAGTTTTATGGGGTCTTAAATTCTTCTTTTGTTTTTAATGTCTCTGGAGACCGTTTGTTGTTGGGTGTTAGAGCGGCCTACGGCTAGCCGGTAATTGTTTGTAAGTTTGTTAAAGTTGTAACATGCGGTGCAATAATTGGATTTCATATAACATTATAGCATCCAGTTTTAGTAGATATTTCATTCATTCAAAATATTTTTTCATGCGGCCAAATCAACTAATTTCAATTCAGCAACATGAATTCTGCATTTAAATTACATAAGATCGTCATAAAAATAAAATTGTACAATGCTTACACATAATCATATCAATATCCGCAAAAACCGCGTGGTAAAGCAAATGTCTGTATGCCTAATTATTTTTTTGGGAAATTTCTAAAACTGTTTATTTTATATATACATAGATACACACACAACAACTTGTTAAAATCACATCTTATAATCCCATACTCCTTACATAACATACATACCTACACAGCACATATACCGGTAACATGGAAAGCTGCAATAGTCGTAAATATTAAATGACCTTAGCCTTCAATTCTCAGCTTATAAGGTGTGCTCAGAGTTTATTATACCAAACTCTTTAGCAAAATACAAAAAACTTATACGATGTAGTAGGACTAATCTCGCCTTTAAAAACTAACATCTAACTACATAGATTCGGTACATTAATGTGATACAATAATAGCTTAAGGTTGAGATAACAATCAGGAATAACGTAATATACAAGTACACACATAGTTTGGCCAAAAAATCTTTATTACACATTTTAAACTTTTTTATCCCTTCCATTGAGTTGGCAAGCGCACTTGTTTTGGTTTCTGTCTTTGTCTATAAAAAGAGATTTTTTTTCCCGTTCGCTCGAAAATGCTTGTAATGTGCAATGTTTGTCTTGTAGTAATGAGAAGAGATGATTCGGCGCAGAGAGATTTATAGAGAGATAGGAAACCGGCTTTATTAGCTAAGTAAGTTTCTTCATTTTTCTCTCATTCCTAGTTGTCCTAAAACCGGTAGTAAAGGTAGTAGTAGTATAAATTGTAGTGGATATCAGTAATACTGTTGCAATATGGTCTGCCAAAGATTGGCTTGCGGTAGATAAGTCTACATTGGGTCACCAGGAACACTGCTAGTTGATAAGTATTAAAGCAAGATACTTTTAAAAATCGAATTTAAAAGGCTTTGGTTTAGTACGGATGACCTATTGCCTTTTTTCAAACAGTGATTATCTCCGTTGATAATGCTGATCCAACAGACAATTATTTAGCAAGATCAAGGAGGATGCTGATGCTAGCATGAAATTTTAGTGACCCGTACAAAGCAAAAAATGTACATATACGCAATTTCCCTTATAAGATAAGCCACTGTCTCCTAATCTAACAGTGGTTTTATATGGATGCGAATATATCTTACTATATGGCTTCTTATTTGATTATACGATGAGATTGGAAGTAAATGACAATTATTCATTCCTATGAAATCATTCCTGCTTCTTGCAATAGAGGTTTCAGGCGATGCCAGGGAAAGGCTGGGTTCACTCCTCCTATTATACACATAATAATTTTTGGGGGTAATGAATAACGAGGTATTCAGTCGTTACAGATTACTTACAGCAAAAGACATTAAAAGTATGTTTAACTAAGACTTACTGGATGGATCCTCCTTTGCACTCTTTCCGGAAAGGTCCCACGCAAAGTCCCTTCCTCTCCGGTTGTTTTGTCGGACACACGTCATCCCGTAAACACGAATTCCAGGCACTCTAGCATATGCCGGTTGACTGTGTGCTATAGGCCCCTCTTTATTGCAGAAACAGAAGTAATTAAACATGTTAACTTCCTTGAACATTAAATTGTGCTCGCTTAATGAATATCTTGACCTGTTGGTGCATCGAACTGTTATTTGTCTGTTCTGTAGATTCATTTATTTAATAGGAATCTTAATCAAGTACTAAAATCGTATCGTAAAATGTATCTATTTCCAAGATTGTAAATCATTGTAGACAGCGCAGCGTTTATCGCTACATAATCTGCACTCTACATTCATAAGATGGTAGCAGATGAGGATTAATTTATTAATGAGTCAATAGCTAATTGACTTACCCAGGTATCCTGATGAAGGGCATCTGCATATTACCAGATAGTGTGCTTTGCCTGTACGGCTGTTCTGCAATGCTAAAATGGACCAATCTTTGGGCGCACGACATTCACGAACTTCATGAGTTGGTTCACACGTTTTTACCAAAGTCAGTACCTGTGAAATATTGACAAGAACTGTTGAGTTGAAAATGAAGCTTTTGCCAGAAGACGCATGTAATTTGGCGTGGGCCCGTTTTTAACACCGCACACGGAACCTTTTCCCTTTATGTGTAATTGTAGGGTGATGGCGATGGTGCGTACAACTTTTATCTTTATTTTATCATTCTTGAATATGCCTCTGCGAGAGAGAATGGATCCTGTTACTGACTTACTAATTATTATTAAAATCGCTGTTGGTTTCGTAGAACCGCTTTTGGTTACAAGAATACGAAAAAGGTGTTTTGTAAAAAAAAATATTTTCTAGTGCACAAATCTAAAGCTAGAAGAACAAAAATGTCTTATTATCAGATTGGACCAATACCATTTTGTGATTGATAATTTGAATGTAGAAAATAATGAAGAATGTTGCATCTTTAAAGCAAAGTGCAGTCTATTACAGACAATGTTTAAACTTGTTATTTATCTGTTATTGTTGCCCTATCATGTTTAATGTTGGCTTAATTATCAGAATGCAGATGCAATATATTTTGCATTTCGGTCGAGTTTAGGGCTTGTGAAAGCAAAAAATTGCACTATTCTATTGACTACGGAACTTGCTTTTAAAAGTACTGATTTATCTAAATTATGCTCTACAATCATTGATGCATTATACTTAAGTGATTATATATAAGTAAAATGATGAAGTCCTCAGGGTGGGGTGAGTGATAGGTATGACAAATGACTGGATTTATCAATCATTCCATCACGAATTCATAAATTTAGTATACTTAATGTTTAAGTAAAAGTAAAATGATGAAGTCCTCAGGGTGGGGTGAGTGATAGGTATGACAAATGACTGGATTTATCAATCATTCCATCACGAATTCATAAATTTAGTTATTATTACTGTCTAGTGCCTAGTTTTTGAAACATCGTATCCGTTACAAAGATGACGGATACAAAAATTTAAATACAAATAGCCTATATAAATTCTGGGCATTCAAGCTTATGCGGTACTTTACACACAAGTAACCGAATAGTTAGCTACAAAGTAATAATACCAATGCCGAAAATCAACACGACCATCTTATCGTACATAACAAATGTACATGGTATAAAACTAACTGTTTTCGATCTATGCATTCTTAAAATGTAGAATACAAATAAAGAATCATCCTTTTTGCGGTTGCATATTTCATTTTGTTCTGATTTTCACATTTCGTGAATGTTAATCATTTTGTGTTATCATTTAATCATCCATACGTATTTGTTTAAACAAGTATAGGTATTTTGTTGATTGCTCATGTTTCCGGCATTTTACATGTTACCATCTACTTGTTATAGGAAAGCCTACCCCAAGGATGTTTTTTTTTGTCGGGGATTGTTATTCTTAGCGCTACACGTGACATTGTTACGGCGCTATGAATGCTTTAAAAGCTGTTACCACATCCCGCATTGTTATTGATATTGCAATTTATTATTCAAAATGTTAAGGACGCACTCCTTCATATATGCGGCAGATAAATGTTGGATTTTGTGCCACTAACCATGTTTAAAAAACTTGCAATGAAAATTTCCGAATTTTAAAGCTATTTTTAGGGTTTTTTCTGTTACCACATTTGTGACAAAGCCGAATTATGCATGGTTTCGAGATTATGGTGTTGAGACAGTCCCCAAGAGATTACTATTGTAAAGATTGAGAATACGGGCATTAGTACTTACGTATTTATAAAGCGTCACCATTCATAATACTCTTACTTGATCCTGAATCCTGATGTGAAGTAGGTTAAGGGCTTATGGATCGGTCGGTATATTATAGTAAGTAAAAAAAGCTATTCATTCAGTAGGACGCTGCCACATTGAGTGGGAGTGAGATATTGAAGCAAGTGAGTTTTCCTTATGCAATTTAGTTGTAATTATTTAGAACGCATCCGTTTTTGGAATAGAATGGGTACCATTGCCATGATAATCATGCCGCTGCACATTATGTTTTCGGCTGTACTCATTTTTTATGCGTGATACGTAGTTGCAATTTTTCTGTACCGTCAGACCATTATCTGGTTGTACTGACACTGGCTAGCCAAATACACAACGATCATTATGCATGTAATACGTATAAGAAGTATCTTGAAGAATGTTTGACAGGAATCGACGGATTCTATGTGCTTAGACGGAAAATTTAATTAGTCTAATCATGAGAAAATTAAAGTATGGGTTGGGCTTTGCTTTGGTTCTTCTGAATTTTACACTACACCGATGTAACTAATCGTAAGTATGCTTTTTACTTTTGACAATGAGTTAGCTTATATGCTATGATGACAGTGCAGTGTAAGGATGAGCAAACAGAGTGTTTTATGTTACAGATCTAACTATCTAAATCTAACCTTAGCTTTCCCTTTGATCTATTTTGTCTTGCACCTCGGATAAGCTTAAATCAAAATACGGTGGTGTGACATGTGATGATGACAATGATGACTTTCCGCTTGGTGGATGAGAAGCTACTATGATCCATTCAACCATGCCCTAATCCTGAATGATCCGAAGAAATGCTACAGTGATCATACATGAGTGCCTTACCTTCGCTTTTGAATAGTAAATGACTTTTGTTCTACCTGTCATGTTTTGAACTGACATATGTTGACTTTGATTCTCTGCAATCTTTGATTTTTGTAAAGAGTTACAATGACAATGACGTACACTTTGTACACTATAGGTATACAGTTTTTTCTGAGTCATTGTTTATTTATGCTTGATTGCCAATATAAGCTTCTGAACTGGTGGTACTAACTTTAGCGAGATCCTTCCTAATTGGATATTCAATGATATCTTTTGTTACATTGCAGTGCCACATTTTTGTGTAGAAGTGAAACAAATTGAGTATCTGGGTTAGCATAAGTGAGCTGTAAAGGATTTGTACCGACTCAAATTAGGGATAGCTTGAATGGGTTACCGCGTCAGCAGGACGCTATCTTACATGCTCAGTATGACATTGAAGGAAAGCTGTTATCGGTTTCCGTGCTTCTTGGAATTTTTTAAAGAAAGCTGCTCTTTCAGTGTTCTCCTACTTGTGCGTGAAGGTTTTGTAAGTCACCTATTTGTTCATAAATATGCATGTGGAGAAGTGAAGTAATCAAGTAGTCATAATGCAATATTCTTTATGGCTAACAAGAGCTTGTGAAAAACCTTATTAATACATATGTATTTATTCATTTCTTCAATTGTCGTGCCAAACGATGTTGAAAATGGGAGTATGATAAAGTGCTTGTCTACAATCCATTAACAAAAAACATGGGATTTTCAATTGAAAAGAGATGTAGATTTCTGGCATAGATATTTTTAAAATGCAGCTTTAGTTTTTTATAGAAATATGAAAGTGTGAAAACTATAATTTCGTCATGAACCTCAAATTCTAATCCATTACAGATATTTAAAGTATTATATGCAAATTTACATATGTAAGACGAAATTATATTACCGTAAAAGTGCGTAGGCGTAAAACTTGTTATGATGAGATTAAAACAAGAATGTTAAAAGACATGTCAAAAAGATAAGATGCATATCTAAGTAATGTAATTATTTGCCAAAGCAGGAACCTCACCTGTTGGTATGAATTCTTCGGGCCTGTGACAAGAGGGATTGTATGTCCGTCATCAGTCCTCGTACTGACAGAGCATGGCCTCTGGAAGTTAGGGCATGCACAGAGTGGCTGACTGTAATTTAATCTCAGGTAAACGGCACTGCATACCTGTTAAGCAATATTAATATTAAGATATTATTTAGAAATTAGCGTGTGCTTAGTGCATTAACATAATATTATGTCGAAAGTAATGTTTTCACTTGCTGCACCCTATATTCTTCAAAACATTCTTTAGAGCATGGGAATCATCGTGAATTCATTCATTTTTTTGCAAACATTCCTTTTTCATGCGCCGCATGATAACATCAGGATCTTGTTACCTTTGATATAATTATTTATTAAAGCTTGAAAATGTAAACTGCTAAATAATTAAAGGGCTATAGACTATAGAGTATTCTTGTAAGGAAAATAAATGACTGCACTTCCACACAGCTCAAGCATGTCCTACACGCGGCAAGCGAAAACGCTTCCCTTTTTTGCAACAAGAGTTGATCATGCATCGTTCTTAATATATTACCTCTGATGCTAATAAAAAGAAGTGTATTTTAAAAACTGCAATCGAGTTGCTCTGTGCTCAGTATCATTTTCTGCCTCTTTGTTTGTAAACTATTAAGTTATTATATTGTAAACCTATAAAATTGAACAGTTATGCACTATAAGACACAGTCGCACCATTAACACCTAAGAAAATTTAAGAAGTGAATTTAATATAACTGAAACTCGAGGCTTTCCGTGATGCACACCACCAACATTTTTAAATAATGCACAAAAATCATTATAAAGGTTATGACTGCATCATAGCATCTGATAGTGATAGGATTAAGTAACTGGCTTCTGATATTCTGACTGCTTTGAAATTCATGGCATGCATGGCATGAGCAAAAAATTATAGATTGTAAGATTATTAGTGATGTATTGTAGTATAAGTAAGTGTTATCAAATCATCGCATAAGCTGTCGACAACAAACCTGTTGAGTGGCACACTCTGGAAGAAGATACAAGTGTTGATTGTGAGGGTAGTAATGGTACTTTGTTGGCTTCGAGTCGTCATTTATTGGCAGCTGGTGATTCTTCTCGGCTGCAACTGCATTCGCCACGGCCAGCCAGGAATGCTGTAATTCACATAAATTTACTAATGAGTATCTTTTTTGCTTTGAAAGTCCGCAGAAGCGATGGCGAGGTAACGCTTCCGCACTTACTAGGGAGAATTCTAGCTCGTCGGTCATTTTTTATTAGGATAATGAGGATTCAAATTACGTAAATGAGCTTATATATGTACGCATGTATGATAGATCGTAAATTGAATTTTTCTAACAGTCTTTTTACGCAAATAATATAACATTACTACTTGACACCTGAAAATTTGCTGTTGGATGCAATGACGTAGCGTATAACTGATTAGTTGTTATTGTTGTGGGGTAGAAAAAGTGTACCCAATTTAAAGTCATATCACGGCCATGGTCAAGGAAATTGGGTGAAATACATTTTTTCACCAACAGACTTTCATAATTTTTACAAACATTGCTATTTTTAACATGCAAAGTTCTAATATCTCTAAATCGCTAACGAATGCGTCACATTTTTCAATAGCAATTTGTGTTATGATTGAGTTCACACCGTAACATAATAATACCTTACATAACTATATTGCATCAAACTGAATGCGTTAATATAATTAGCTATTTAAATATTATATATGTCTGCTTCAATAATAAAAATAATAATATACTTGTACCTATGTAACTTTGTTCAGAAGATTATGCATATGTTTTGAATTGACGCTTTATGAAACATACAAACTAATATGCTCTAGACTTTCATAGCCAAGTTTAATAAGTGAAGATTTGTAGGTACACAAATATAGAACCAATTAAGCTTTTAGAAGGAACTATGTGTGAATTCTATTTAATTTTATATACTACGTGCCATTTACTACAAAGTGTTCTTTGACACAAACAATTAACCTCATGTGAATTCGAAATTATGTTTAGATAGTGTTGTTTAAGAGTTTTTTGATTGCTCATATTCATTTGGGCGGTATTAGATAAGAAAAATTTGTAGTTTCACCTTTTTATAACGTAATCATAATAATAACAACCCACAAAAACTCTTCCACCCTAGAGCTATATTGTAGAAGTGTTGGTAGCAAAATGTTGCGTAAAATTATGCATTTGCACTTTGTTACATTCCTAATTAAAACCAACACATCATTGTTTAAATAATATTAAATATTTAACTTGCTTCACACTCGAGTTCAGTCAAAAGTAGCAGCCAAAGCTTGAATATAAAAATTATTAGTCACGTACATAACTTTAAATACTATACTATACATTCGTGTTTGTTTTCACCGTATATTTGTATTTGTATAAGTATTTTAAGTATATATGTATGTATTTATGTGCGTACTTGTACTTATGCAAGTGTTTAAACATTTGGTTGTTTTATTGTGATCCCTCATGATTCATGGCAACTTAAATTTTATCTTCTAAAGAGCTCCACACATGTCTGTCTATTTAACAAAATATGGCACTGCAATACTGGCTGTTCGCACTAGGCGATGCAATGGTTCGGTGGATGTGGGTCTCTGGTTTTCCTCTATAAATATTTTCTCAGTAGGCAACACGGATTTCATCGCTTTGTCAATAGACATCCCGCTCAGGCATTGTTCATAGTGTCATACAGGCTTCAACCGCTGGTTAGACAAATGTTTGGTATCACTGACTTAGTTTCTTTCGAAAAAAGTTTTTTTTATGTAATGGAGTTGTGTCTCCTGATTATAGTATGGCTTGCACTCTTTTAGAGGTATTCATTGTTTTCTAGTATATACACTTTATGCACGAAATGCACCGCTTAACCGAAGTTTTAGTTTGTTAGATCCTTTTTAGATCTTATGGTGCAAAACGAAACTACTTTGAATTTGTATAAGATCATGACAATGCAAATGTTCTAAAAATGTCTTGAAGTAAACATGAATCATTTTGTGATGATGGTCGTATATAATATATTGCATTGTTTACAATTCCCTGATGTCTTGTAAGTTGTAAACCCAATAATTAATGTACAGAACAGATACTAATGTTATGTCTTTATAAAAAGATGAAGAGGGACGATTTGAATAGACCAGCTAAATGGCAGCTAGAAGAAGGCTTCCATTACAAGATCTTATTACCGTAAATTTCAGCTTTGCCAAGTAGTATGATACATCATCTACTTTTATACAGATTAGATGCATACAAATGTAAGGCTTTATTTTTGTCAATTACAATCTTAAGAAAGTAGCAGTCAAAGTCATATTGAATCTCTGCTCAAACATTGGCCATTCAAAGTTATGTCATCTAAATAAATGTTTACAATCAGAGGAATATTAAGTACATATGTGAATATAACGTCAAATAGCATAACCCTGCTGAAAAATCCTTTTGCTCATACACCTTTGTTAGTTGTGAATGATGAGAAACGTCAGATTGACACTAAAGAATTGTTTACGTTACGTGCTGTAACATTGAGTCAAATCTCAAAAGGTAACGGTTTGAATTTATAAAAAAACTACAGACTGAAAGTTTGAAGGCTAATTTCTTGACTATTTCTTCCGCTTACATATTGATGTCCACACATCTTTAAAGAATTCCGAATGAGGAACTTGAAAACTAAAAACAAAGATGAGATGAATGTAGGGTCGGATATTATGCAAAAGAAATGGTTAAACTTTTATGGTGCATTATTTTAAAAGATTAATCTCGTCTATTACTGATGTATTAAATGAGCCAGCATTTTTACTTGATTACCGATTCGTTCAAGGCTCTTTGAAATCATCATCCATGATAAAATTGATGTTCAATGTGCCAACATATATATCATTATGACTTGATTTTCTGTTATTTACTTTTCCCTGCTCCGTTAGTATGTAAGCACGAATGTGGCTTACAAAGTATGGTCATCTCAAGGTTTGGTGGGCTAGGTAGACTGGACGTGAGTGTTTCTGTTTGTTACTTTTTACTATTTATTTATTATTTATTAAGTACCTTTTGTTCCGACTTGTATCATACTCGCTAATGCATATTATATGTTCACCTGTATGATTGTACAATGTCCCTACATGAGCAGGATTAAAAGCACATAGTGGGATTTTCGTAGATTGAAATTATTATTTTGCTATAGTCAGATCAAACAAACCCATGGCCCAGAAAATTATTTATTTATTGTAGTATGTCTTTGGCCAGCGATGAAAAAGTCTAATACGGAAGTTAATCGTGTAAGATAGTAAAAACGGAAAGGTTTGTTCGATGAGTAAAGTACAGTATTCATAAGAAATATGAAACAACATGTTATTTTGCCATTAAATGAATTCTCAAGTAATTTGGTGCTCGGAGAGAATATACTCTGAGGTAAACGGCATTTGTACCATTAAGTCAGCAGTAATACTCAATCGGTGTGATTTTTGTCTCACACAACCACTAACCGCATACTTGTGTTATATCATCATGGTCGAGCAAGCTAAATAGTAAAAAGCAGGCATTATAAGTACGGTTTAAAGTATGTATCCGATGTAATATTTTACATTTTTTCGTTAAAGCAGCGGAAATCGGAACTTTGAAATTATTATGTGAGGTTCAATGTCTGCAGTTAGTTTAAATCAAACAATAGCATAACGCATTGAATGTTGTTCTTTTATATATTTTATTTTACATTGAAATTGAAGGGTCAGTTTGAATATATGCCATCGCTCTGATTGTGGCACCCATCAAGAACAGTTTTGGTATTTTGAAGCTGAATGCAATTGGGAGAGTGGACGAATGTGAGATATAAGTATGTACTATTATTTCAATTTCATACCTATATATATGCAACAATAT
>JAHZNG010003494.1:0-23988 GCA_027744375.1 Orchesellides sinensis
AAAGTGATTTACTTTATGTCGCCCGGATTTAAATGCATTTAAGTTACCAATAGAAATATTGTCGTGACCCTGTACCTTAAAGAGGTTTGTTTTGTAGAATATAATCTTAAATTCTACAGTAAATTAAATGGTATTTCTGTAGCTTATAGTCATTTATATTTCAGAGTTTCAAATTTTAAAGCTATGATTTACGTGATACTCTGTGTCCATGTTTAAGAATGGAAATAATTAAAAACACGCTATACACCCTTCAGCAGTTATAATTTTAAAATACTTTGGGTCCATAGATGTATGCTAGTTATATTAATTTTTATTCTTACCACCAATTGTCAAAGAATTCGTCACAAACTTGCTATTTATGACTCAGTCTTGGATTAAACCGGAAATATACTTTAGATAAACATAATACGGGCTTTGGACAATAGTTAAGTGTGTTTAACAGTGTGACCTATATAACTCGAGTTATAATAAAAAAAAAAATTACTATTATCAAGTATGACATTGTAAGAAGGTTATTTTGTTTTTTAGTACTGGTGATAAGGGAAAGGTTCTAATACTACCAAAGTACATTAGCACGTTTAGGACAAGTTCACAAGTAAATCGAAAACTGATGGCGATGCCAGAAAAATACATATACAATTAAGTGCCTATTCAATATTATTGTGATTGTTTATTGGAATCTTACCTCTTTACACCCGCACCATCTTCCAGTAACAAATCATTAAAGTTATTTCTAAATCCGATGACACGATATTCATACTTTCATCTGATCCTTGCGAGAACTAATGATATCACGTTTGCACCATTTACCAAACCTATATATCTCCTACAAGTTTGATTGTATCGTATCGCTTGAAATTGGTTCCTTTTCAGCTTAAATACATCTTATTGTGACTTTTCAAAATTCAAAATACGATTTAGAATTTTATATCTATTTTCATGAATGTTGCGTTCCAGGTACCACAATTATCTTACATCACCAGATTTTCCGAAATTTAAACCTTTTCCAAGACGTTAAATCTCAATATACGATGGATCCACTCTTGAATATCAGATTAAAAATGTAATAATATGCGTTGTCATTACATTGTTTCTTCCATTACTATTAATATCCCGAGAATAATTTATGTATTAGTAAACGATTTGAAGCTATCAACTTCTATTCTAACATATATTCTGCAGAAAACATCACCATCCGATTGACGAGCGGGGTACAATGCAATTTGCTTTTAATATGAATGCAGAGTAATGCAATGCACTCCAACTATGTATTTTTTTTACTGTCACGAAAACAAAAATCTGTACGCAAAACATTATTCTCGTCATAAACCATGAACTACAACTGCTACTCTACAGTAGGAAGACGTTTTTGACCTATGACCTTAATTTATAGACAATGAAGTTTCTTTGGCTTCTAGAACAAACGTAAATTATTCTGTTTCATCTGCATTTCAATTTCTCCGTTGAAAATAGATACACCGCAGTAGTGCATACAAAATGCAATACAGGTATTCTTCTGAAACAACCATAGCAGAGATTTTTATAACATTTTTAGAACCTTTTATATTTTGGCATTGTGTTGACGTAAGTATTGATAAATCCTGTATTCCAACAAAAACTGTCAGTATATTGAGGTATAATGTTGAGAATCATGCATATAAAAAGTCAACATATGAAGTACTTCTAATACTGATTTTATGGAAAAACGCATGTTTGAAAACCTCTGACAAGCACGTTTCTTCTAAGATCTAATCGAATGAATGATGAAATCTCTAATAGCACTACAAATAGACATGTTACTCTCGCTACCTCGTTTTGTCGGTTTGGGAGACGCAGGAGCTGAGTGGGAGTGAGTTAAAGAAACATCTAGGTCACCAATTCCTGCTCCTTTTCCTTTCGACGTAGAAGGTAGCTCAAATCCTTTAATTCCCTTTTTCCCAATTTTAACGTTTGATGAAGATGTAATTTCTTTATTGCGAGAAGTGTGTAGATCCATGTGTACAACGACTGAGCCACCTGATGTTGTTGTCGTTGACATAGACGTGCTGGTCGTCGTGTCAGGTGTCCTACTTTCTTCATCTTCCTCATCAATACATTCAGCTCCAAAGTCAGTGACTGTGGTACGAATGAATGAGCCTGAGTTGGTATACTCCACTGGACTCTCCCAGAGTAATGACTTGGTCTCCGGTGACTGTGGGTCCTTGCATGAGTCCCATGGGAATCTAACCATGGATTTTAGGGAGGATCGACGATTTCCCACTTTATCGGCCAATGGAAAGTTAGGGATTACACGATCCGTGCTTATTGACTCTCGTCGATTGCCACTTGAGCCTTGCAAAAGGTCTTTTGGATTTATCGGGATGACGCAAGCGGATGCAGAACGAGCCCTAAAATTAGGTTTCAAATTGGTTGCATGTTTTTAAAATGTCGACAAATAGAGTACAGAGTGCCAAGATACTCAATTTTCAACGGTATGACGTATGAGTATCCGTGTTTAATGGATTTTACTTCATTGACACAAATGGTAAAACTTTTTAACTTTTTACATTAAGAAGTATTGATTATTGCCAATAAAGTTTTATAATCTTTGTCCATATAGAATGTAATATATATTATGTGACTTTGGAAAAATTACGAGTTTGAATAATACGAAGGCTCATTTTAGGTACGTTACAGATATAAATCTAACAACTAACTAATCTATTATGACATGGTAGAGAAAATAAGTTGTTGGCTTAAAGTTTTGTTACCTTGTTGTTACTTTGCAATCGATGGAGCTTGGCGGAGGTTGATACAATGAAGAAAAAGTTGCTCGTCGCTTTCGATTCCCTTCCTTTAGGTGATTTTCAATTGCTGAGCCCAAAAGTGCAGCATCAAGAATGTAACCGTTTTTGTCCCAAGTAACTCCCTGTCAACAAGAGGCAAAATTGTTGTGCTAAGTAAGTATGGTTGGATGAAAGAAGACAAACAAGAGTTTAGCGTGGATAAAGCCTTAGCTTTAGCCTTTAAAAGGTTTGTAGCGTCATAAAATATACATTGGACTTGGACCATGGACATCTAGAAAACCCTATGGCTTTCACAAACTAAAAAAGGCGCTATTAAGAGATTTCAATATTGAAACTTATCTTCATATAATCATTTTATTGCAAAAACATGTGGTTATAGTTATTAAAATAGTTTCGTACAAAGTTTGTAAACTAAACTTTCCCTGTTTTACCTACGTCATATTGCATTTAATAAATTCCTTTCTCCCCGTTTACAATAAAATTTTGTTTGTTAATAACCTTGAGACGTCAAATTATAGATATGCTTACGACCAAGTCAACAAGGGAAAGTGACAGAGCAAAAACGTCTTGCCAAATGAAGTTTAAAGATAAGATAACCAAGCCTCAATTTGATCTTGCTATATGCATGCATAGTACTATTTCTGCACTTTCAAGTCTGTACTTACCGTTGCAGCCACTTCATTTGGAGAACCACCAGATGAAACGGGTGTGACAGTTGGTGGTGAAGGGATCTCTATCAGTTCACTCTGACATGCTGTTGAAAGTACAAAAAGACAAAAGAGCCCCATTATACGTTTTCTTACTGTAGACAATGAAAGAAACCAGTTCAAACAAGTAAGCGCTACTACTTCAAGTGGTAAGCTTGAAAAATAAATAGGCATTATTTAACTATTTAAGTCACCATGATGTACACATTGTATCGCGAAAAGACAATGGCTACACAATTATCATCAATGCCACTGGACTCAAAGCCAGAATTTGCTTCTTGTCATTTGGTAGTTTACAGAAGATAGGTACATTACCCCTCACAGTCAAATTAAACAAAAGGAGACAACATTGCTCTGGGACAATATACCGTTTTCATTTGTAATTGTCAAAATGGGCGTTCGTATTTGTGGCACCAGTTGATTTGATGTTGGAGACGCATTCGGTAACTTGTATGACATGGGAAGGTGTCTTCTTGCAAACCACGAGCTGCCAAGTCCTCTCTTAGAGAGTGATAAGGTTGCATCGAACGACTTTGATCGGTTTGCTGTAAAACCAGTAATTATTTTAAAATTAGAATATCTAACTTGAAGAGAGCTCTTGATGTCTTGACCTTTGTAATGATAATGTACATCTATATTTCGCTTGAACTCACAAAAACCAAGTAGCAGTCTAGCAGATTTGACTTTGAATTAACATTTCGTTGTTACATCATGGGGTGAAAAGAATTTGTGAATAATGTACAAGTTCAATTTCTGAGAAATGAAATTTAAAGCTTTTCATTTGAAGCTTTCACCGAATTCATTATTTTAGGTTGGCAAATATGCTGCATTTCTAGTATTTGCTCTACTGTCGTCGTCAACAAAACGAATATTTGTTCTCAATTGTTTCATGTAATGTTGTAACAATACAAAAACTAATCAGTACTCATCATAATAATTAACGCTACAGAGTTCATTTTTATCTAATAAATTGTTACAAGCGAGACTTGTTTGAAACGTAAACTCGTGCTGGACATTCGCTTTCACCCAATTTACTTTTCAAGGCGTGATATGTATCATAAAAATTCCATCATAAAAAAAGTTGTAAACTTGCAGTCATGTAATCAACTCTCACTTGTCTGCGAATCAGCATACAATAAACATAAACTTACATGACTAAATTTACTCTGCAACAAAGTTTGTTTTTCCTTCTATAAACAAGTACTTTTACCTCGGGTTGTTTACAGAAAAAAAGAAAATTCCCTATGTGCAAAGGTAAATGACACGATTTGGACATTTTCAGAGTAGTTCTGAAGAAAAAGCAACGCCGCAATCATAGGAAATGTGGAAAGCTGTGAGGCGGCTAGAAAATAAGATAACTTTTTCATTATTAATGAGGTAAGTCTCTAGCAAATGCAAAGCAAATAGAAACAAGCTTTAGTTGTTCTGTACCTAAAGCAAACAAAAGGAAGTACCGGGATGAGAAATTTTTTATCTTAATTTTACAAAAACTCTGAATTTCACTTATCTACTTTTGTTTTACTTGTCACAAAAGTTCATTTTTTAACTTCACTCCTATCATACATAACTCACTAATGTAATGAACCACGGGGCAATATTAAGCTGTGTGAATAGTACCGAGAGTTAGACTTACTTTAAATCTATCAATACCATACTATAATTTAAAAATCAAACTGCCTTTTGATGTTTATTTGGGACCTCAGATTTATATGCAAATAGCCTCAACAAATTCTTTTAAAAGGCAATTTAACATGAATAATTTAACATTAATGAGCAAGAGCATCGAGAAAATTTACTGTTGACTGTTAATCGGTTTTGTAATGGCTTTTAATGAAATATACATAGGTAAAAAGGTATATTCCCATAATACATAAATCAGAATAGGTGTAGGGACGAGAGATGCAGAACATAGTGCTTGATAACTACAACCTAGCGGAATTACAAATTTTCCACTAAATCAACCATAATATGCAATACTACGTCGGAAAGTTTGGCCTATAATAAAAATGTATCATCATCTTGAAGCAGCTATCCAATATTTTACCTTCTACTTGAACCAACACAATCTAATAGAAAAAATTTAGCCCATCGAAGGACAAAGAAAGTAAATATTTGAGATGGGAAATCACGTCAATCTTTGCGTTTTCCCTGCTGGTCTTTCTTCCAAGAAGCAGTACCATTCCTGTGCGATACCAATTTTAGTACTGATTTAACGACTGAAAGTTGAGCTGCATCCTATGTATAGTCCCTAATCTTATGCGCTCACACTACGCGTTCAATATTGATTCCTTACTTTTTGCACAGTCCCATCTTTATGTAAATACGTTTCTTGTATTATAAAAAAGTTTCACGTTTATGAAAACGAAAGGTGCTGTCAACTGGTGATTTAGTACTAGACACACGCATTTCTGCAAGATTTCCAAAGTATTGCGTTTTTGCCAGGTTCTCGTACAAAAATATCTCAATAGCTATTTTTCGAGGTGAGGAGGATGGATAAAAGTACTGTCATTCAGTCAGCTAAAAAACCTTTGCTCAGTAAAGAGGTGTTTCGTTGTAACACCAACTCAAGATACCCCAAAACCTGTACACGCAAAGAAAGTATTCAGTTCAGTACTCTGGCAATGTGAATTTATGGAACTAGTTATGCAACCAAGAACTGTAATATTCAATGGATCAACGATCTTTCAATAGGAAGATTTACTTTGTCATGCACTTCACGAAAATATAAGACCTATGTATGATACATAAAAGTACGCTTCTATATTATAAGCCCTCAGCCGAGCTATGGAGCATAATGAGAGAAAAAGGTAAGCGGAAATGGAGAATTACTTCCAACTTTCTCATCTCGCAACTCCAAAAGTTCTGAAGTTTCTGCTTCCTTTGAATTAGACAAGATAATGCATGCAAGTCTCTGACTGATAGAAACCCGGACTTGATCTTTTAACTTAAAAACGTATTTCAACAGGCGCACAAAAAAATTCCGTTTTGAAAAGTGCAAAATAGCTTTAGGAAGCCTGTGCACAATATGGAAGGAAAAGAGTGACGGAAAGAGGCACAGAGCAAAGCGGTAACGAGGTTATTCGTTGGATGGTGAAAAATTCAAGAGCATAAGAATGCTGTGGACCGTTTTCGTCAGACGATGTGTACTAAATAGGTACTTTTGAGGATTTTTTTCTACTTACTTAGGTCTCCTTACTCGTTAGTGCACATAAATATGTATGAATGCATGTGTTCTATCTTTAGCATACGGAGATGGTGGGGCTTAAAGTGTGCGGTATAATGGCTTCTCCACCTTTTACTTTCAGTGATGAACTCCCTAAGCACAGAGAGTACTAGTTGAAGTTGAAGCTGTCGAGAGCCAACTTTTTTAATTTAGTTGAAGGCCTACGTTTATTCTTTTATCAAAATGCTTAGTTTTATACACAATAACCGCCACTCATGTAGCTCGATAGAATGCATACAAGAAACCTAATAGAAAATACATAGACGGTTGCAAAAGCTTATCGTTTACGTATACATAGTATCGAGTCACCAAACTCTTTATCATGCAACTATTTGCCAACTGACTTCTTTTTCTTTCTGGTTAATTAATGGGACTATTATCTATTTACACAAACAGAACAAAAGTGAAGACTCAAACGGTCTTTCGGAAGAAATTGAACGAATGAATAAAAAATAGTTGATGTTCAAGTTATATACATAAGAAATATTGATGAAATGAAATACCAAGAAAATCCTTTTCACCCTGTTGGAAATGAATACTGAGTTACGTACACACCTAAGATGTAGTATTTGATGTCTCTAACCTAAAGTCTAACAGGAACTCTAACCGAGAGTCTAACAAGAACTCTAATCGAACTTTAGTCGAGACTAGGGAAAATACTAACAGAGACTCTAAAGAGAGCTCTAAACTAGACTCTAAAGAGAACTCTAAAACTATACTCTAAAAAAGAGACTCTAAAAGATAATTGCAGAACTAGACTCTAAGGAGAAATCTAATAAGTTTTCTAATGGAAATTCTAACTAGTTTTCTAACAAGAATCTTCACTAGCTTCTAAACAGGAAATCTAATCAGCTTTCTAACAGGGATTCTAACAAGTTTGTCTAAAAGAAGTTCTAACCAGGTTTCTAACAGAATTAAATTATATTATACAAGTAGTAGTTACTAGAGAAGAGAGCAGTAAGAAATCTGAATATATAGAAGAGCGAGGAGAGAAATTCATTCCATTCTGATTCCAAACTTCGAGAGAGCAACACAGAGAGAGAGTAATAGTGTGTCTTGAGAATTTTGAGATTATTTTAATAAAGTGGGTGTAAAAACCAAGCCGTAATATACAATATTACCACAATCGTGCAGTCTAAATTTATTTATTTGGGCCAACAAGACTTTATATTCTCATCATAAATTTAAGTGCATCGTCCGACCTTTCACAGTGTATTAATTCTGACCTGGGTACGCGTAGTATTCAGCTGTTCAGAACACTGACGATACGTGCTCACGGTAATTTACAAACAGGACTTTTGCTTATGCCCGTCACTATTACTATTATCAACAGAACATATCGTATTTTGAAAGTAAAGAAGCAAAATCCCCTTCTTGCCAATTTGTATTCTGAATGCCAAGCACTCACTTAAAACTTTGAGAGGATTTTAAACAACATGACCATGATCACGACAAACTGTGAGTTGAGAATACTTATACACTAGACAACAACAAAAGCTTTTGTAACAATAGATATGCATGAAGTCAGGCATGATAGGCGAATAATGAGTTTTGTTTTCATCATGAAGTACCAATTAAGTTACGACGTCCATTAATCTACGTGTATTCTTTAAGGGTGTGTGTGTGTGTGTGCTCAAGTCACTATATTTCTAAGCGAGAAAGGAAATTCTTGTAAAACTATTATGTTGCATTTAATAATAAATCAGAGAGTGATCATGGGCTAACTACGATAAAAAATATTATTTTTAAGATCGAATTTCATTTGATCAAGATGCTACAACAGCATTGCACGATCATTATCGCTAAAATAAACTTATTAAATTATAACGTTTTACAAAATACTTCGTATTTTTTTCCATAAATCTTTGTGAATTTCAAGATTAACCCGACTGACTTTTTTTTAGTATTTACAAGATTGACATGTATGAGAAAAAATATACCTTTATAATAAAATGATGATAGGTTGAGTGGTGGTTAGAGAAATGGAAATAAAAATCCAATAATACATTCGATGGTGGTGCACAAACAATATACTGGGAAATCTCATAGAGCACCAATTTCATTCCTGTGTTTGTGCTTGGATTGGTATAATAATTGGCATTGAAATATGAAAGACGATTAGTAATCACAGCGTGACCTCTTATGTCGCCTATAATCGGATAAAAGGAGCTCTCCTTCTTTCCATCATTTATTTTCATTCTCCGCAAATAATGCTGCTCTCTCCAGCTTGCTCTGCTGGATTCACTTTCTCAAATACTCGCTGTAGTGGAAGTATTCCTCACGGGCGGAAACTTAGTTTCCACTTGAGTAATCTTTGATTCTCTTTCTCGCTCGAGCGAAATGGACAGGCAGACAAACCGTTGTGGGCATTATTCGGAGAAGGAGTATCGAGTAGTAGAGTCTTTCTTGCTCTTGACTTTTCCAGACTGTGAGTCATTGCAACGCAACGTGTGTGAATATATGTTTTTCAGCATAGCGCAGTAGTATCAGGATGTTACGAAAATATTACAGCATAGTTTATCTGCGTAAGCCTTTATCTCCAGGAACGGAGGAATGTCCATAGCTTTCGACGTATGTTTCAAATCACGCTTTAACTCGGCATTACATTTTTAGCTGGAGTGATCTTATGGGCTACAGTTTTTAGGCTTGAGACTGACAATAAAAAGTTATTGTAATGGATACGTCGAATTTAATTTTTCAGGTATCCAGTCAATATTTTTTCATTTAATATTCCCTTTAAGGAATTAAACCTTTCTTGATAAAAGCTGGGATTTAGTTATGATCTTTAAAATTTTGTTATCAGATTATATGGTTTGGAGTTAAGATTTCAAAGTATAGTGTGGTTTTTAGTAAAGGATTACATTGTTATTATCATCCAATTACATGAAGCAAATCAATAGCATTTGGTTTTATAAAGCTGACTGCTTCGATTGACTGATAGCAAAATAATCTGCTTTCCTGCATTCTAAGCAGATTTAGGTACGTGCAGTCACGATCTTCGATGAAATTATTACTAACTTGGGGTAGCATTTCAATTTTTATTAACAAGATTTGTTATTGATAAGGTTGGAATTTTTTGTTAAAATGGGAGCATAATGAATTACGCTGATCGGTAGATCATTTGGTTGATTAGATTTTGATTTGAATCCAAATGGGTGTATTTATAAGTTGTGTGATGGTATGTTAAGTTAAGTATACCACATAAATAAAACATGAAGCAAGGCGGATGGGGTCCATGGTCGGTCGTCGTTTTGATAACTGTGTATAATCGCTTCAAGCACATTTGGATGAAAATCATGGCGTCTTTTGATAGAAAAATCTAAATTAGCTGTTAATACGAGTGGAGGGCGCTCACCGTTGATTATTTGACGAGTCAAGGGCGCTCAACCCAAAAGAGTAAACGTGACGTGTATTTGTACCATGATTAAAACTGATTTTATTGTGTGTATGTTTATGCTAATGCAATGTAGTATTATACCATACACAAAATAATAGATACCGGCTTGAGATGTACATACCTACAAAACGTTAAGACATATATTTTGAATGACATGATACGATGATAATGACAGCGAGAGATAGAGAGAAGGCGACTATACACACAGCCGGGAGTAGAATTAAGAAAGTGGAAAATACCAGAATAAATCCGTCATCTAATAAGACACGGTATCTATTATTGGGCACAGAGGGCTACTTATCGATTCCACTTCACACCTGACACTTCCATTTAGACCTGTCCGAACACATGAATAAATTACATCAGCACAATATTCTGTCTTTCTTGAGAGTTGGTAAAGTTATGTACAATATATACTTTTTGTATATATTATGCATACCTTACTCATCCAAAATGGGAAACACGTACAAGAGTGCCCACATAAGACAAGTTTTGTACAAAGCCAAAAATATGCTTATTTACATTCTTAGCTCACATCAAATATCTCAAGTATTGCTTTATATTCAACTCACGGTTTATATAATGTACACATGTATATGCAACATGCCTAACATACTACATTAGGGTTCTTATTTTTCTCATTCATAATTGATTGCTATCGATTGATTGATCATTTGTAATGCACAATGCCACTGTTAACCAAAATGGGAACATTCAGACTAGCTATTCTACTGATTGTATTGTGTAAACCTATTTTAATCGAAACGAAGCACGTATGTATGCATAAATACGGTTCAAGTTCAACATGCCTATAAAAGTACCCAAAAAAACTTTGATCACGTATGCATGTTAAAACTTAGTTCTAAAAAATTGAAGGAACATTTAAGAAATTACAGAAAAGCGGTCTGCTTGCATGACGTGACGAAGGATACTATTGCTTAACGCATTTGTTAAGCATAAATTGAAAAATTGAAATGGAATCAACAACGTATTGGAGTTGTAGCTAGTATTCAAAGTTCATTTTTAAAAAGTCCATTAGGTACGAGAGTAATATGCAGTTACAAAATTGGACACGTAGGCTTATAAAACCGCAAACGAAATTGGTGACCTGAGTGAAAAATATAGTAGTTTGTTGATTTCACACAACAAAAGTACCACCTTGGTTTAAAACTAGTTTACAAGCGTGACAATTAGTAAGGAGCTATAATGTGCAAATGAGAAATAATTTAGTATGTATCATCATCACATAATCATGCATACCAAATAACCTGAATGTTTTTTTCAAGCTCAGATCCTGGTGTAGTGATAAGGTAAAAACTTGTGTACAAATGATATTATTAAATTTTTTCAAGACTACACGATAGACTCAAAATGCCGACAAGTTTTTCACATAAGTTTATTAATCTTTCACATCACGACTTAAGTAGATTTTCGTGTATTGTCATCATTAGCATTCATTTGCAAGCATCCGTTTGTGTCATTTTCGATTTATCACGTTTTCTGTCTACTACACACAGGTAATATCTAACACTGTCTCCATTATCATTTTTCATCCTTCAATTTACACATACACGTTTCAATTCTCTTTATATGCTCTGTCACAAACACACAAATATCATGATAGATAGACAGTTGCAGGTACTTGGTAATAAAATGGATCAACATGATGTATTTGGTTGAGTGATTTGCAATTAAATGTGTTTGCATTAGCCTATCACGTTCCTCATCATCACAAAACGACTCTTCTTAAATATGCTGACTTACGCGAAAGAATGCCCGATAGCAAAAATCCACAACTAATTCACACAAAGCCTTATTTGGATTCTACTGGATTTTGCTTTTCAACTATGATGTGCAGATTAAATACAAACGATCTACATTCCGCTCAAATTAGTACACAGTTTAAAAGGTAATTTCCACACTGTTTATCTTTCACAGGGAGATAAGCACACAAAAAAGTGTTTTTGTATTGATTGTAATAATGCTTCCTAAGAAAAACGGATTTGATCAAGCGCCCACTCCATTTTATCTGAAAGTTGTTAGCCAATAAAAGGCTAACTGATGTATAAAGCCAAAGATCGAGTGCACCAGTAAGTGACAGTCACTTATCCATGTAAAATACATGTAAACTGTACTCATTTAATCCTCTCATCCTACATGCGCGTCACATTGTGTGAAGAATAAATTGTTACGTAAAATGGTGACAATAACATTTGTCTTTTACAGATATTCCTCTCTTAGTTCATAATCTGACATATGTAATAAAATGCTTTTGAAAAATTGACTGTGCAAATATTTCCACTAAAAATAAGCGGTAACCACTTAAACCACTTATTATCATTTTTACTGGACATTTTGTGGGGGTTAGTCCAACAAAAAAGTCCAAAAGTAGTAGTAAGGAAGGCAAACTGGTGCTACCAGTGGACGTGGCTCTTGATGTTATTTGCAATAATAACAGAAGATAAACGATGAGATAAATGATTATTATAAAAAAATGCTTAAAAGGCTACCCACTCAAAACCAGCAACCTCCGTTTAAAAACTGTATATTATAATAGGCACCTAATCGCACAAGTGCGAACATAAATTTGTATCGGTTAGCAAACAAAACGTTAATGTTTGCATGATTTATGTATGTATGTTTGTACACCGTGTGTTTGCCCTTTATTTACATTTGCATTATCATTAAACTGATACAATGTGTGCTGTGTAATCGCTCCATTAAGCCTTTCCTATATCTACTTCTCTATACTTGCTCACTACACCACTCATGATTATCGAGAATGGCCGTCATGTTCTTTTAATAATTCAGTGTGAACACATTACATGAAACGAGCACGAGAATGTAAAGCTTATAAGAGTGCTCAATCGGCTATCACCATCAGACCTCAAAGCTATCGGCTAACAAAAGATCAACTTGAAATTATAAAAGGTAAAATGCACGTATATGGCATCTACGCGTATGTTCATTTGAAGATAAGGTGGTACATTCATTTTCATACGAGTCGCTTTTATACAGTCTTTTCTACATTCTTTCTTTGCTTTACATGCCACCCTGAGTATTAAAACGCTACTACATATCCACATATAGCCAACAACTAAAGAAGCCTTGCTGGCCTGTCAATAAAGAATGCAATGATTAATGTCTCTTTCAATTAATCCTTAAGTGTGCTTACTTGAGAAACGTCTTTCAATCTATCTTCATACAATGAACAAATATCCTGATAAAACCCATACTGTTACGTAATGCACTGTAAAATTCACTGCATTTTGCAAACAGAAAACTGGACAGAGTTGTTACAAATGTCAAAGGCAAATTGAAAATACATTTACAAGTTTCATAAAGTGCCTTCTATAACGTCCAGGGTAGATCCAAAAATTAGCATTCCAAAGAAATACTTATAGTGTAAGAATTTTCCATGCAGGCAAAGAGATTTATGCAAAGCTAATGAATAAATCAAAATTGACGTGTAAAAAATACTGATGACGACTTTTTTCGGTACCATAAACCTGTCAGGTTTTCCCCTTTTTTAGACAGCACACCAGCAGAGGGTAATGAAATGGTACATGAAGTTATTGCAGAGAAAGAGAGACTTCATAAATGATTCGAGACTCAAAAAGTTGTAACAACAACAATGCTCTCATACTGAGCAAATCAGTATGCTAGCAGATTACTACTAGACATGCATAATTTCTCAATATTTATTAAACATAAACCGACATTCAAGCAGCAGCAACTGAAAAAACTTGACTTAATATCCACGCAATACACTTTTATATGAGTACATTCATCCGTTGATGATACAATGTTCACTTTATCGCTGTCGTAAACTCATATATAAGAGAACAACAAGCAATGTTCCAATACAGAATACTAATCTCCACCCAAAAAAGGAACAACATGCTGACACGTGTGAAAGAAAGCTGCCAAACACGGACTACAACATCAATAAACAAATAAGATATGCTCAAACAAAAATCTTGTAATATCCATTGTTTTTTATTCCTTCTCTCCACCAACACCGCGGCCACTTATGAATAAATAACTCCATTCCGTGACATAAAAAATGAGCAGTAAAAAGTAGAGGGTTTGGTTGGGATTAGGCAGAAGCATTGGAAAATGACGATAATAATGACTATGGCCAATGTAATACAAAAAGAGGATTGTTCTACGTGGATTATATGTTGATCGTGATAGCAGCTAACTTAACAAATGACGAGAATAATATAATAGCATAGTGGAAAAGATGATGAACTTGAATGGATGGGCATAATATTTCATTAATAATCTTATGTACTTACATGGGCAAACCAAAGTAATAATAATAATGTAATATGCATATAGTATATAATAGCATCAGAGTAAGCATCTATTATTATGAGCTTATTACAACTGGTATAGCATCCATTATATATGTTTATACTTCGGGATCAGATACATATAAAGTATCAAGTAAAAAAGGAGAAAGACATTTGAGGCAAGGTGAGGTACACACAAGAAAATGCCCAGTGGGCACCATCCAAAATTCCTCATACATATAAAGTAAAGTACAGCAGCAGAAGAAGAGGGAATGCTGTATTAAGCATCCGAGATAGAAAATCACTCAAGAAGACAGCTCGCTGCTGGCTTATTATTACAATGCTTAATATCACCCAACCCAATCTTCTAATGGAAATTTATGCGAGGCTAATTGCTATGCAATGCATATCAGCGGTTTTTTAGTGTGGGTTGGGCGTGATATTATTATTCTTTTGACTTGATCTTTCAGACAAGGAACTAGCAAATAGACTGCGAACAATATAGCAAAGAGTTAAATGAACGATGACTCCACTCCATGCTTACATACCTACACATGTACGGGCGCATGGTATATTATGCTTGCACTTGTAACAACCGCATCACATCATCATCGCTGTCATCTATCCACCCCAAAAATTTTAAATCTGTACTGAGAAGCGTAGTACATGCATTAAAGTTAACTGAATATTATCTCTTTCTTGGTCCTTTTTGACTTGACTTCACTTTGTTTAATATCATCATCCCTCTTTGGTCAATAGGAAATATCTTTTGTACTGGCGTTCATGATGATTATCAGCATCATCATCTTTACCTTTTACTCGCCTCACATTCAGGTTAATACGATAACTCCTTTTCTTCTTTATTCGTCTTGTCTGACAGACGGATACGCGTCTTTAGCTTCATCATGTCGGCTTCAATGAGCTTCAGGCTGAAAAGTGACTAACAACGTGGCAATCAACAGAAGAAAAACAGGATAAATGCAAAGGGTTATAACATATTATCATGCATGCCTAACGTAAATTCATAAAAAGTGCATTTATATAAACACACACATAGCGCCCCGTACGTACCTTTTTAAATGTGACCAAATAACGACAATAGATCTCGCATCTTTAAAATGCCATGATAAAGCTAACTAGCAATTGCTATTTACAAGGATAATTCAAAGTGGTTTGTGTGTTTTAACAAACCAAACTTGAAGAAGGGATTTTTTACTGACTCTTTCTTATTTCTCATTGAATACAAAGTAATATGCATAGTAATCGTGTAGGTAATACGAGGAAAGAAGTATAAAGATATTTTAACTTATAGGCACATAATTGTTTGTCCATGTCTTTTCACAAGTTGTTAGCTCTTGTTCTTGTTGAGCTCAATGTTTTAAGATCTTCTTATTGTTCACGATGTGGTCAACGCGTAAAACATGAGAATGCCGGGAGGAGATGCATATACAACTAACAAGGATGCACTTGTAGAAAACAAGCATGACATTGACTCTGACTGACTGCTGCTGACTTATCTTTATACTAATTCACATCTAACATTCTCAACTAGAGTTTTTGACCGAGACAAGACAAGCAAATGCTTTTTTTGTTTCAGTTGCGTCTCTCCTCCTTTACGATATACTTTATATAAATAAATACTACGCTGTTTAAAGTAACAATAAAAAACGACAACAATGCCACTCAGGTATACAAATCGTCTTCAGTAAGGAAGAAGATCTATTAAGTGAATGATTCGTGAGCTGACAGTCATCGACACCCTTTCTTCTCCGTCCTTTTTACTTCGTTACGCTTACATAACCTTAAATTTTGTTATCACCGAGCATAATCGCATGAAAAGATTCCTCATGTTTAATTTTTTACGATTGTATAAATGCATGCGTATATTTAAGTAGGATTTTAATACTATACAACGATATCACACAACGTGATATGAGATCACTTGAGGAATCTGCTTGCATTCCACAAGGTTAAATTACAATCCGACTTGGCTTTTTCACCAGCTAAAGAAGGTTACTTGCCATGTCATTTGCCTCATCGTCATTATCATCAACATGATCCGAAAAAATACTTGAGGAATGCTAAGGCTATATGGTGAAATGGAATTTACACGGTGCTACACACAACTACTGATCCGTTCAAGGAAAACGAATATCGTCAACACTGTATCCTATTACATACGATGAAAAAAATACCTCTACGGTTATATAATGCTATATCGTATCTAATATGTTAATTGTGCACATCTTTCTTCTTTTCTCTTTGACTTGTTCGTGATCACTTCTCTAACATTTGGTAGATATACAAAGACAGAATTTGTTTGAGGATTTGTCTTTCCTTCAGGAGAGCACGCTGCATTCCTCACTTGTCTCATGAAAATAGATAAGCCACCGTTTTAGAATACAAAGGATTTTTGTCGTTTGGATTTCCACTCTGCAAGCAAACATTATTTGTGCTATACAAACAATAACAGTGTAGTCTTGCATATGTGTAGTAGAAGTAGTAGCGTTGTCAAAGGGTATTTTTGTTCATGATATTTTTTTCGTGAGAGATCTCTTACGATGTGGTAAAGTATGTAACGAATTTCATGCATGCCTCATGCTTCTCATGCCAGCTTAGTGTCAACTGGAAAACAAAATGGAAAAGTGTACACTTCGTCACATACATATATTTTCTTCCTCCTCAACAAAACGACTACGCGACATTTTCAAGCTTAACCAATATTATCCTATTAAAGGATATGATATTTATGTGTATTTTACGCCACACTATATTATCCAACTTCCGTCTTGTTTGATACAGATGGCTGTGGTTAACATAGTTTTATCAACTATGACAAAGAAAATTCACGCTAATCTTATGTACTTCACTAAACCAAGTCTAACGTCTAACCAGCCGTAATCATGAATTCATGAAAAGTCTTTTCTTGTCTGCATTGCAAGGGTAATGTAAACGTATACTTGTATAGAATTATTCCTGTACGGTAAAAGTTGACTTATTGTACGGGACTGCAAATAAATAAATAACTTATGAGGATAAAAAGAAGTAAAATTGTTTTGCTGTTTTTCCTAGAAAATCATACGAGTCTCTTCATGCCAAAATTAGCCCACGTCAGCCATTTATATTTATTATTTTGAACAATACTCGCAGGTCTTGTCATTACCATCAAGTGTCTGTGTGGTTATGAGTAGAAGGTGTCGATTTTAATGTGGTAAACCGGCTCTCATGCTGTCTCACTTAAGGGGAATGACTTGTCTATTATCTCGACGAGAAAGAAAACATATGCATTTATTATTCAGCGAAAAGAAACATCATTTTGCAACCATTTGGGTGTATGTGCATACTTTATACGCTCGTAGGTATGCCAGTAAATTGTACAAACCTACCACATGCAAGCACAAGCTGTCATTTACTTTACCTAATAGTTATCACTACGACGGTAATAAAAATTACTACTGGGTATATATGGAAAATGTACATACGCATACGGTACATCACAGCGTACAACTCCTTCCGAGAAAAAATTTCGGAGCGATGGTTGATACAGCTAAAACCTTCGTAGGTGGCTTTTTATGCATATCTTCTGAAGTTATATACATTATAATGTAGTTAAGTTGAATGATGATTATGGTGGAGTAAAAAAATGTAAATCTTTTTTATAAAAAATTATATATTTACCACATTCACACGATTCTCGCCTGTGGAGAGGGCGTACAAGAAGAAAATGCAATAAAAAAAGATGTGGAGGATTTTTTATAGCTTGCTCGCTAATTTGTAATGCGGCACGTCATCATCTGATGAAAAGGTACATCACGCGTAATATGTTCAAAAAGGATTTTTTGTGCATCGTTAGCAAGAATTCAGCAAATAATAATGATAATACATAATAATGACGACCATGATGATGATGAGAATGGTATGATGATCTGCCTTCAAGTGCAATAACTTGAGCTAACTAACTTGTCCACCAAACGGATATTTTTTGCAAGACCTCTATTATCAACTGACGTATCTTAAGCTGAGTGAGCTATTGTGTGTACATTTATTGTAGCTGCTTCTTTACTTTATATGTTAATTTCAACATTTTTGCATAGTTTTTGACTTCATAAGAACAAAATAAAGTTTAAATGGCCTTTGAAAGAACAGGACAGAAGAGTTTTGACTGTTTCTTTTAGCTCTTGGCGTCTTATAATGAATGCCTTGCCGTGTGTGTTTTCTTGTTTTCTTATTATTACCTCCAACAGAACAATGTCTTTTTTGGTGTTGGCATAATTTAGAAAAAAAAAGTCTTGTAAACAGCTAAAATGATTGAGTTAAAATATTTTCATAGAATGTCCAAACTGCTAATATATTACTCGATAGTTTCAGATTAAATTAGATTCACGCGTGATTGCACATAAACATTGTAACTTCAATAACAGCCCTTGTCGCTTTTATAATTATATGTTTAATTTCTTTAATTCATTTTTACCTCAAACTATGAATTTTTAAGTTATGCGAGTAATAACTAATGGCTGTCATGTTTCTTTAAAGACTAACTTATACTTTTGGTGTTGAAGCAAAAAAGCCTTTTTTCATTTGAAAGGTAAAGTTTTTTCCACACCAAGAGTTATAAATCCTCTGTAATGTCAGGATGAATAGAGTTATGTCAGCACAACGAGGAAAGGCGATGAATTCATAATAGTAATGTCAGTTTGTATACGGTGTTTTGAAGAAAGAAAACATTAGCCCAATAGGCTTAACAACAAATATGCTATCAGTGGTGAGTAATTTTGAGCCGTTTTCCCAATCTTCTTAGTTATTTTTTGCAAGTTACCTATATATGTACAAAAGTATTCATACTTGTTTGTACAATATGGCCTTTAACAGCAGTCAAAGGGGTAACATCTGGTCATAAATCTTATTGCTGTTTGTTAACACTATGTACTTACACAAATCCTGAGGGAATAGCAAGATCTACCAAAATGAACGTTCAAATACACTGTTGACTGTCGTAAAGGACGATTTGAGCGAAAATGCTAAAGGTGGTGGCTGTTGTATCGTGTCTATTTAGAAAATGTGATTAAATTATATATAAAACTTCACCCATTCACTCTGTCTCCATATAAGAAAGGTGGACAGTAAAAATAAAGCCATAAAATAAATCTCTGACTAAATTCTTAATTTGCAAGTCTTGCACATACCAACGTAGACGATACTGTCCTCTTTATGCTTATCAAACCACTCTTAAATCTTTAAGACTGTATTTTAATGCTAATACGATTTTGCTCTTACGTGAGCTTAAAAATATGCCAAATATGCATGCAAAAACTCATGCGTAAAAATTAAATAAAAAACAGGTAGTTAAATTTTTAGTCAACAGTAGTTAGCTTTGTGAAGCCAGTACTCATTATTATGCGATTTTAGTACTATGAGCTCATATGAAATGTAATAATTGCTCAGAAAAATGTCAGTAGCCCCACCATGAAAAATTATTCACTAAATTGTATTATTACTTGTTAGACATGTGTGTGATTCAGGAGATTTTTTACAACATGCCATAAAATTCTCCTCCCAAACAACGTTGAAACGACTAAAAATTCCTATTCCTCCCATGAAAAATGTGTGTCTGTGAAGGAATGGATAATAAGGTATTTATTCACAGTGCTAATAATTATTACAACAGTTTTAAGCTTATAAGTACCACTTTCTGCATTATTACAGGGGTTTTATGGCGTAACAAAAGTCATGAAAAGCACATATTAGAATTATTCCAGTGAGAGAAAGGGAGGTCCATCTATGTCATAAAGGAAACATGGTAATAATAATTAATTTTTCTCAGTAAAATCCAAAAGCAATTACATGCCTACATAAACTGCTTCTGAATATTCAATGCAGTTTTCTTTCCAAAGAAGAAGAATAACAGGTGTCTAGTCAGTTCATCAACGTGTTTTTAGAAAAATAGTGACAACTTCAAGGATAGCTATCTTTATTATTATTATTATCATATACATACAAAGCATAATGGGATTTACGCTTTGATTACAATGGCCATTATTACCTAAAAATGGAGAAATTTTTTGCTGTATAATGTATCCGCTTTGCACGTAATTTAGTACCGTCATGAAGCATTTATATACTTTTAGATTGAACTGCATTGAAGTGGTTATAATAATCCAATAATCATAATTGTAAGTGGTCAAGTTTTTTCCAGTATTTGGTAAGGACCAGCATAGATAACTTCATTTCTCCTTTTGTAACCATCATTAAATATTTGTCCCGGGAGACATTCCACAAAGGGGTAAAGTATCTGTCCACAGTGAACCACTCCCTACCACACAGCGTCTTGATCACGGTGACAATAATCTATCCGTCTGAAACCTGATATTGTAAATACTGTATAAGTTGCTTAAAACGCACGGGTTAGATTCCTTAGCGTAAATAATAAACGTATGAACTGATTGGGTAGTCAGATAGATATCTAGTGGATTTTTTTCTAGCTCCCGTAGAGACATGTCTGGATGGATCAAATAAATTGGGTAATTTAGAACCTTGCTCGGGATGTAGCAGTTTGTTGATTTGATCAGGTACATGACTACACACATCAAGTAGATATATCAGAGAGAGAGAGAAAGAGAACAGTTAAAAGCAGTCGTGCAACATGGCATGCATAGCAAATGGTCTGTCATGATTATTTTTTATTGTTTGTAAGTTGATGAGATAGGGAATGACATTTTATACTAGAAGAACATTTTTTTAAACAGCATAACATCTCTGATCATAATAACATTCAACAAAAAAAATGTAAGCTGTATGATGTGATGTACTGCTGCTGATAACCGGCTACATGCTGACCGCAAACAAACCTCGGAAAGGATCATGGTCATATCCGTCTGCGTTTGTCATTTAATTTTCACGATTTCTTTCAACTCTTAAAATGACCAAAAGAGACGATCGTTTTTACAAGCTAGTATAAATGTAAGTTTAATCCTATCGGGTTGTCAAAATTTAATCATCATCATGAATATCTGTTAATAAGGCAAACAAATGCAAAGGAACTTCAACTGGGTCAGCTATCCTTTCTGGATTCAAACGAATTCACAAAAATTCAGTTTGTACTCGTTAAATTAAGTCCCGAAGCAGTTTAAAATTAATAAATCGCACTCTCAGGAAGTGAACTTTGACTCTGACCTAGTATGAAAAACAGACAGTGCATTTCAAACAACACTGGTAATAATTATTCCATAGACAGACACTACGCGCTTTTCATAAATGTCTTGAATGTCCATATTTTACTTTCATAATCCATAATATATTGTTATCGTAAAAATGGCAGTGGAAATATATTGAAAATATTCTGGAATCCTTTGTGCTACATAGTAAATATAGCCAACCGAGCAACCATTTAATAAAAGTGAGTGAATGATGCCAAATAAACAAGATTAAGGCTGACCTAAAGTTCATGCCATTTGGCTTCCTGTCATCATGTCAACATTGACTTTTCATCTTCACGTTGTCGTGTCCCATTCCATTTTTTACAGACGGTTATTATCTCAGACTCCATTCGACTACGCAACGCAGTAATCTCAACATTTCCATTGAAAAATAAATGAGCCATATAGTCTCATTCATTGACATACTGCGTTACGTCGGTATATTATTAAGAGATAGCTAACTGTAATGTCATTAGTCAAACATGCAGTAAAAGCAACTTCTAAGTGTATTTATATAGCGTACACATACATCACAGAAATGCAGTATGTTATATTTGATGCAACTTATCATCTAAGTAAGAAAATATCATAAAACACCTCACGGTTAAACGTGTACATTTAATGCTACTGCCACATCAGTCATTTTGACCGTTAGAATTTATACACGGGTTTAATATACCCCTTCTCAATCTGATCTTCTCTCTTCTTAAATTTATTCGCATAATTTTCATCATTATCTGAAAAACGGGAGAGCAAGCAGTCTTTCAAGACTATGACCAGACTATAACTGAAAAGTAAGCCGTGATAAAGGATTCCGAGTATTTCACTTGTTGTATGCTATCCCGTAACTAATCTAATGACCCAGCAAACTTCGTCTCTAACAAGTTAAAATGTATATGCTTACATACTCAATGTAATATATGGTACACTGTTTAATAAAACAGTTCAAACCTTTCACTAGGTACTCATTACTCAGCAGAAACGAGTAATCGCTTTAAGCCTAACGAAAGAGCATAGTAAATCAGACCAATTTACATGTTCATTGAGGCGGAACTAATGCTTTGACAGCGTGACCTCTCTCCCTAGCTTTTTACGTATGATAGATGCTAGTTCCAACATCATTATCAGCATGATTTCATTTGCTAATTCAGTATAAAAAGACCAAAGTATAACCTCTCATTTTGCAAAACATAAGTAAAATTCAAAGTCGTAGCAAGCAATAAGCCGCATTAAGTTTCAATTCTTTAACCATAAAAAATATAACAACAGACTTATTCTCTTCCCTCGGATTGTTCTTGTGACAGCTATTTAACTTGGAGTGGAACAATGATAATAAGATTTGCAATTTAACATTGTACAATTGAGCTTTTCAAAACAAAGATAAAATATATCGACAACGGGGAATAATGTGCTAATAACGACATGTAATGTAAGCCTTTCTGCAACAAGATAGAGTTGAAAATTATCTCACTGTCTGTTTTTTCTCCTGCAGGCAAAATAATTGTTAGTCGTAAATTCTCCTTTGATTTCTGACCTCTTGGCGTACACATATCTGAGTTCAGAGTTCATAGTCAACGATGCTCGCAGATTATTATTATGGGTTTCTACATGTTGGTGCTACATATTATAGACATTAAATCGAGTCTTTGTTTGATTGTTTGCGTTTGGCTTAAAAACCCAAATTTTGTGTATATCATTTAAAATACATAAAATACAGAACTGTGTAACAAAAAGAAAAAACGCTGAATGAGTAGAATTAGGAGAATACATTTTGTTTGTCTGATGATGATTATGATTACCGTCCGTCAGTTGACTGCTTTTTAACCATAATTACCACTGAATTTTGCATATGCCCCTATGATTAACTATTAATTATGTACCTGTTATTATTTTGTCAAGAACAAGAAGATTTGCAGTTTTTATGGGTAAATGTACTCCGGATTTTATTTGTGTAGTCCAAAGTAAGAAGGCTCTGGGCTCTGATATAAAACAATATTTGTACTCAACCTCAAAAACCCCCGTAATAAACTGGAATCTCTCTCTAAACATATAAATTGGATAATTACACCAGACAACCTGATGATTACGATAATCATGCTTGGCTAACCCAATCCATCTCACTAGCTGTGAGTAAACATAATTTGTCCATCACTTTAGTGCGAAAAGCTGATTTTCAACATTTTTCTTTAATCTTGCTTTGTATGCAAATAATGCTTTTGTAATTGTATTTTCTATATCAAACAACCTTATATGGTATGGATTCGTAGATTGTGAAGAGTAGAAGAGCTACCCATTCGCGTTTGCTTTCGAACCCTCAGTAATTCCAAGAAATTAATGATAAATCAAACATTCACATAGAAGTAATTAAAATTATCCGGAAAATT
>JAHZNG010003495.1:0-10053 GCA_027744375.1 Orchesellides sinensis
GAATGTTGTGTTATTTTCCTTTCATAGATGTGTACATGTTGTTTTCATTCTTTTGCATAGATATGCATTTTAACTTTAACCCCATCATGCTGCTACTAAGATTTTCGTTTGGAATAGCTCTTCTTCTCCGCGTCAGCTGCAGTGTAGTCTAAAAGCGATATTTTAAATGCCTGGTCAGTAAAAATGGATGAGTAATAATATATGATAAAATGTATGCACTCTCATAAGAATAAAAAACATACATATTTATTTCAGTATTCAAGCGTTGTAAATACGTAGTATGAATATGAGAGAGAAAACGCCAAGTCAGTTTGAGTAAAAGAGGTAAACAAGGTTGTTGCAACAGTGTATGGATGGGGTGAGGATAAATATGATGGTAAAATGAACAAAGTGGAAAAAGGTCCAGTTTGCTTTTTCGATGCATCATCATCGTGATTGTACATCAGTCATATTAAAAATCATGGTCATCGTATCATCAGTATAATACAAAAACACCATCAACTTTTTTCATACATTTGCTCATTGCTCTTCTTCAAACATCAAAATGTAGCATCATCGCTTCACTTTTTAGTTTGGTACCTCTCGTTTTTCACCATCATCATGATCAGACAATGCACTTTACATCTACATTTTATTCATACATTGTATATATCCTTATAAATGCGTAGTATTTTCTTTCTTCGTCCATATATTAGACATGCATGCTTGCATGAATGCATGTGTTAAGGGTAACAACATAACAGCAGCAATCAAAGACGGGCACATAAATACCTACAAACAATGTAGAGAGATACATACGTGTAGCTCTCCACAATCAGCTCAAAATCTCCCAGAGATTTAAAAAAAGAAGTTCTTTAAGTACCTAAAAGTTTCGTTTAATAGCTTAAGATTTTTTTTTACCCTGAACCTGTGCTTGCATAATAATGGATGAATGTATGTATAAAAACGGCTAGTAAAAGTAAGTACCTGTTCCAAGAAGAAGTGAATAATACAGATTTTCATATTGTGGTTTTTCAGGGGAATAAGTAAGATAAAGAACAGTTTCTTTGGTTCAGTCAAGATAATCTTTTCAGATTTCTGTTTGGTGCTGCCACTGATGTTCCCTAGTTTTTTTTCTTTTTGTTCAGTTTTAACTTTCAAGTTATACTGCATTGATAATACTTGGTGTATATAATGCTTCTGTAGCAGGTTGAATGATGATGATGAGTGACTTGTATCTCTCTCCCTCTCACTGTACTTACTTCTTCTGGACGCATGTGGTGTGTTGTACTTTATGTGTATTATGAGAGAAGAGCGAAGACGTTTTATATTTTTATATATTGGGGGAGGATCAACCATATCATCATAATAATAGGTGCCCCATCTAGTCATCATTTCACTCCTCTCACACATCCTAGCTTATTTGCAGGTTACTCTAGTATTGGACTTGGTTTAAAAGTCACTTGCACGGCATTTTTTTATTTTTAGGCAGTTCAAGGGAATACTCTGGGAAAAGATTGAAACTTTTTCACTCACTTGATTCATTTTATACAATGGCTTCAAAGAACCATATCCAAGTGATTTAAGATGGATGGGGATGGGGAATGATGATTTGACTCGGTTTCTTTCTAGTGAGCTGCTTTTTTAGTCTGATTGATTACTCCCTTTCTATTCTAAGTCATAAATGTATCCAGTATGTATTATTACAAATCTGAAGAAAGCAAAACGTGACTTTGTACCTGGCTTGGCAGTCCCTTTGATATATAGTTATCTGTTGATGGTGAATTAACTTTAAAACAATTCCGTTTGTTAGACTGGACAAAATGTTACGTGCTTTAATGTTGTGGTAAAAGAAAGGTGCACGGAAATGGATACGTTTCTAATTACAAAGGGCAACTACGCTCATTGGTTCAGTCGTCATCATACGCAAACAATCAAAGGTGCAATATATATTATACATGAAACATAGGTATATATTTTGCCTTTAGGTATAAAATTAGTACGATTTCATAGCGTTTGTTTCATACATTGAAACAGGAGGCAACAGGTGAGAGCCACAAGAGTCAGACTCTGATATAGGTATACTTACAAAATGCAACAGGTAGCTTTTATCCCACTCTCCCCTTTTCCCTGTCAATTCATTTTAGTTTCCCGTCATACAAAACATCAGCCATAAAAGAGGTTTGTATCAAATATGCATCCATGTATTTTTCTGCTTCCCCCTTCAATTTTTTTCCTGGTTATTATCCTGTCGGGTCATACTCATAATCACCATCATGTTCCAGGCTGTTGATTAGCTTTATGAAAGAGTTGTGTTATACAATAATAGATTAAACACACACACATTTCAATCATAAGTTGAGCTTTTTTTTAAATATTACTCTTTTGTAATATGTGATACGTTTGTCTAGTATGTGTGCACATTGAACCGTACCAGTAATTGAAATCAGTATTTTGTTAGAGCATCACTATAATTACTATTGTCTAGCGTAGCAAGGCATATCACAATCTCAACAACTAAAAAAACGATAATGTAACATGAAAATCTACAATGTGCATTTTTATAGACAAAACATAATATCGTGTATAAAACACGGCAGGATTTATCTTTTTCTCTCAAAATAAAAAAATTACACAATAAAACCGGTAAGCACGCTTATTACTAATCGAAAGGAATATATGTATATTCCTTTCATTTACTCACTAGCCAAGAGAACTCGGACGGGATTAAATAAAAGAAATACGAAAGAGCTTCATCTTGTCGCATAATATGCACCTCATCATTTCATCTCACCTTTCTTCCCTTTCTGTCAACTGATTTGCATTTACATAACCGTAGGCTACGAAGCACGTTGATAGAAAGAAGGGAAGCGAGTGAAAAAGCTTGTTTTTGTAGTACATCATATCACTACATATACCAGTTTAATACTAAAGCATCGACCATAGCTCATTATTATTATTATTCACTTACCAAACAAGTTATATGCCTATTTCTTATTTACTAAATTACATTACAGCAAAAACAATACAAAATAATGTACATACGCTGAATATAAATGTTGAGCTCTTCACGCAAAATAACAACATGCATCATGATCACGTTGTATTTTTTTCTGTCTCTCTCTCTCTCTCTTCGCCTTTCTTTCTTTCTCGTTACCTTAACCTTCCATTACGTTTTTACTCCTACTACAATGAAATCATGCGTGATGGGAGTGATGATGATGACGATTAATACGTTGCTGATGCATTTTCCTATTATGTGCACTTCCAAACAACCAACATTTTCTATGTTGCAGATAAAACATCTTTTTAGCTGGGTTTTCTTCACATGCATGCATTTTGAACTTATTGTTAAAAGATTCATCGGATTAAGAGGCTGCCATATGGTTTCCCATGATATTGTATACCCAACCAGACTGCTACTACTAAAACCGTTCACTCACTTAAAAGGTTGCACCTGCGATTTCAACTTTTTTTTATACATTTTATTATATGACAGATTCATTATTCCTTTATATGGAAAATGTTTTTTTCTAGTACATACATACGTACATACATATTGCATACAAACATGTATCCCAACGTGGAAGCGGAGGACCAAGACTATTATTAATACTGTCTTGTTCCTTTCTTCTCAACATCACGTTTTTATACTACTACAAAGTCCAACAAAGAAAAAAAATGGAGCTGATGGGGCAGGTGTATCATATAATCGTCATCGTCATCATCATCATCAGCAGCACTATACATCACATCCAGGTTAAAGGGCAAGGGCATCATGAAAAAAGGAACTGAAGGTAGAAATTAGAAACAACATTAGGAGTACACACAAAAACAAATGGGTGTTTTTATGACTATGCTATATGCACACCTTTCCTTAGATGATGACGATCATATTATGAATGCGTAAACGCTAGTAATGTACAGCAAAACGTTAATGATAATACACGTCTCCTTTTCTAATTCCTTGTTACATTTAACGTTTCAGTATAAAATGCAAGTATGAAAAGACTTGTGATAAAAAGTGTTGATAATTTTGTGATGATTGGATAAAGACCATCACACCGATAATATACAGTGTGCAATGCATATACGGATATACAATGTGATCCTTATGTACATAATGATCCAACGACTGCACATTAATCTGGTCGTGGTCTGGTAATAAGTAATGTGTGATATATAATGTTGAAAAAGCCACTGTGAGGAGAGTGAACTATCATCATTATCAGTAAGTATATATATGATCCAAGATCTCAAGATGGGCTTATGAAGATTACAAAAGATTTTTTTCTATTTTTTCAAGCTCATCCACAGCCAAATCTCTGTTTTTTTTTCTTTCCCTTGCCTTCTAGACTTGACTTACCTGCCTCATCGTCATGATTGTATTGTTCATCGTTACTACTTGTACAACTCACGTTTTCCCATTTTCTTACTGCTCCCCTCAACACATCTTTTCTTCAGCAAGTCTGTAGTACGTAGTAAGTTTTGTAGTAGAAGTTGTAGTGGTTTTCCCTCTCTCTCTCTCCCTAAGTCCCAAACAAACAGAAGAAAAATATGTTGAACAAAATTCAAGTCTACTCATATGCACATACGATTAGATCCCAGACGCGGACGTAATGGTACAAGAGAATAAATCTCTTTTTTTGATTCCACTTTTTCTTCTGGTGTCCGTTAAAAGTTGCTTCGTTGTCGTTCTCTTCTTCCCTATATAACTAATTTGATATACATATATGAATATGTGTGTAACAGAACAGATATAAGAACAAAGTGTTCTCTATACATTTTACTTCTTTCTCGTCATTTTCCATGCTTTTATAGTGACAGGGTAGCAATAATACAATTATAGAAAAAAGAAGACTGCTGCTGCGCTGCTCCTCTTATTTTTCGGATCTGAAAAGATGTATTATTTTCTTTAGACAAGAACAGACAGGGAGACGTATACATAAACACATGTGTGCATAGTGTTTGTTATTGGATAGGAGAGAGAAGTATATAGTATAAAAGTCGTTGTGGAAAGAAGAAGAAAAAAGTGGTTGTTTGTGAAAAGATAATTCTGTCAAATCCCTAACCGTTTACAACCTTGCTCTTCCAGCAACCCTAAAAATCAATGCATCACTTTCATACACTCAGAAACCTTTATACTATATTAAATGGAGTGTATTGGTATTGCTATACGTATATGCAAGAAACGAACTGTAAGCATAGTATATTCATGCACTAACTATCATATAGAAGAAAGCTTCCCTGTAAACATAATATTGAATCTGATTTTTTCGTTTGGCACTTGGCAGAACAAGTACGGAGAAAAAAAAACAACCTGCCAGCCACCACCTTTTTTTACTACTGCCTCTACTACTTCTTACTACTACAACCACCACACCACCACCGCATGTGGCACAAACGTGTATTTAAGTGATAAGAACCTTAATATACTGTGCACCATGACCAGTATTTTTTTGGCGATCTTGAAAATCATCTCATCTTCTCCAACTAATAGACTGATCTACTGTACGAAGAGCATAAATATGTATTTACACTGTAGAATATACCATGTTCCAATCCCAACTGCTTTTATATTCAAATTTGTTCAAATGCATGTGTGCATCCAAAAAAATCCCTACATCAGCATGTCCCTGAATATAATATACTACCCGCCCGCTAAAGAAAAGCTTGCACCATCTCCCCATCCATCCAAACGAAAGAATAAAGATGCTGAAGAAAAAACTAAGAAGAATAGAATACATTTCAAGATGAGTATACAAAAGCGAAAGGTCTTTATTCTTCATATTTTTTATAGGTTGACAATGCATTTGTACGTAAGTATCAAAAAGTACTTCTGTACACAAAATATCCTAATATTCCTACCTACCTACTCTGTTGTATGAAGTCTTACAATATACTATCTTCCTCCCCCTCTTGTACCATTTCTCCTCTGAGGTTGCCACTATACCGCTAAAAATCTCATGCCACTGTTATTTCATGCCACAAGTGTGTGTTTTTAGAGGCTGAAAAGAAGAGACGAGACCTTTTATAACTACGACTTGACAACAAATGTTGATATAGACCGATGGATGGGTTGCAACTTTACAATATCATCTTCTTATCGTGTATAATATAAAAATGAACAAGAATACATTTTAAATATATGCACTAGGGTAAAAGTTTTTCTTTCTTGTTTGACGTGAAAACGTTTCTGACGTTTTCTGCTTTGATGATTTACGTTATACATGTAAGAATGCATAAGGGATAATGTGTTTATGAACCCTATTTCATATACCTTGTCCAAAATTGAAACGCGGTGACAGAAAGTGAAATGTGAGATTGTAGGAATGATCCTTCCAGGACGTCCTAAAGTTATCATGTATTACTGTTGCTATAAAGAAAGTGGCAGATAATAAAAGAGTAGGAAAGAAGATGTAAGATCCAGATTAAACCAGAGATTAAAACGCAAATAATATTGTGCATAAAAACTGAAGATGAGCATTGCCTGTTTATGTATGAGTATATGGTATTTTTAGTATTGACACTTGTGTATAACACTGCCTGTGAACTACATGATTAAATTGTAGAATGAACTGATGATGAAAATGAAACATGCCACCAAAAAGAAAAAGGGTTTCTTTAAATGCCACATGTGTTATTTGATGTCGGTTTTGCATGTTTAGTTTATAAAAAAGAAATGAGGAAGGAGTTGCATAGTTAGGGAAGTTGATATGCAGAGTAAAGGGGTGTTTTTGGATTTTAAACTCTGGAATGAGGCTACTAAAGTTGCCTTCCTACTTTGCTGTGTCAATGTAGTTCCTTGTTCTTTCAACCAGTTGTCTCAAAGTTACATGGAGATCATATTTCATGTTAGATGTAGCATAAGTTACTACGAGTAGGGCCCTGAACTCAATATCCCTTTATTTCCCTATTGCCTAAATGCGTCTCGTCTCAGATTTTGGTATGGGGTCAAATATTTTTAAATCACTATGTACGTGTTTGACATTGTTTGTTTCAACCACTTTTGCATGCGTAAACGTATATGGTACAAAGTGTTGATTGGAAGCCAAATGGTCTTTCCAAAAATGCAGACTGCTTACTTAAGGACAATTTAACAATATGCAGATGTTTCAAATGAATACATAGTTCATGACGCACAAAGATACAAGAAAGTTGAATGTTATTAATAGTTGGACGTAATCAAATCAAACCGAATTTCAACTACGTATTAACTCCTAAATAACGCTAATTATGATAACAAAATGCATCACATAAATAATAGTATTGTTATGCTGAAATTACATATCGTTAATTTTAAGCTGGTCTTAATGACTTGTTTGCTCGTACGTAAACAATGATGAAGCTTTTATTGTCAACTGTGCTTAATAACAAAGGTGCCACACGACATGGGGGTAATTATGCTACTGTTTTCCAAACCTGCCTGTGAAATACCTATATTTTTATTTTCAACTTCATAATTAATATGCAACTTACTTTTGATGGGTGAAGAAGATGACACAACTTTGTAATATGTCTTCTCCTTAAAATTGAAGAAAAGTAAATTCAGCCTGTAAATTGAATGGCATTTTTGTTAAAGGTTTTATCATAGTTTGCGCAACAAAGTTTTATCGTCTTGTTCTGGAAAGCTTTAAAAAATAATAGTATAAAGCTGGTCTTAATGGCTTGTTTGCTCGTACGTAAACAATGATGAAGCTTTTATTGTCAACTGTGCTTAATAACAAAGGTGCCACACGACATGGGGGTAATTATGCTACTGTTTTCCAAAACTGCCTGTGAAATAATACCTATATTTTGATTTTCAACGTCATAATTAAAATGCATCTTACTTTTGATGGGTGGAGAAGATGACACAACTTTGTAATATGTCTTCTCCTTAAAATTGAAGAAAAGTAAATTAAGCCTGTAAATTGAATGGCATTTTTGTTAAAGGTTTTATCATAGTTTGCGCAACAAAGTTTTATCGTCTTGTTCTGGAAAGCTTTAAAAAATAATAGTATCTATCATCCATTTAATAATCAAAATGACATCTGCCCCAACAAGGTTATAAAATGTACCGAATATTACATTATGGCCTTATGTCATCACAAATCACAACGATGATACTAATTGTTGCTGACTAAACAATTTATACTTATTTACGAGAAAAAATGTGAATTCTGCAGTCATGCATAAATGAATGATTGAATGCATAAAATTATAGACAGTGATGCAATACAAGGTGTTATCACGAACGAATGTGTTTTAGTTTCTTTTACATGCATTTCAGGAGCTGAAAACATAGATATTTGTCTGTATCTGAACGAAAGGAAAAATGTAGCTTTGCTTTGGCGTTTCGAAAAACCAAGATCTTCTTGTTTTTGTTTCGAAATTCATACATACGCAAATTCCGAAATGTTTTCCTTGTTTAAATTTTACAACAGCACTAACAAGCCAACGTAAAGCTAAAAGTATTTATTGCATTATATGGCAGATAGGACGATAGGAGTAAGCAACAGTTTTCCTTGTTCCTTTTGAATTGAATTACATAAATAAAATTAAAATATGTAAATTGATCACGATGGCATGAGAGTAACTTGTAAAAATGTCTGAAATAGGATAGCTCACAGACCGGAGACGATGCGCTAGGCTGAATTGAATGATATCATAAAATTTTTCCATAATACCATTGTATTAAGCCATCTTCTTCATTCAAACAGAAATGACTGAATTAGGTGTGTATTATTTAGTCAGCTTGTAAGAATTTTTGGACGTAATGACGAATGAATCAAGCCTTTCTTTGTTCTCTTCCTTCAGGAAAAACAGACGTAATTAATTAGTACATAATAGTCACCCAACTCAACATATTAATCATAGCTTCGCAAAAAAGAAACCCTCTCTCATACATATCATCAAGTACAAAACAAGATTGCCTAGTTGGCATAAACGGATGCAAGCAAATATACTGTAACCGACCATGACCTGACCTTGATTTTTTAATCTGACTCGTTGACGGAGCTGTTAAATCTTTTCTCGGAACGTGGAATACTTACTTTGATGCTTTTGTGCATATGGGGCCAAGTCGGAAAGGTTAAGCTAGCAAAAAAATGCTCGTGCCTTTAAAAATCAACTTTAGCCCTTTTCTTTAAAAAATAACAATGATGACTCAGATCACTATTTACCAAAGGTTATGCATCCGTTGTAAACAAATCCCATCCTTCTTACCAGATCCGTAACGGTTTCAGTAATTTTTAAATCTAAAACGAAAAATGCATCATCTTCAATCAAATAGCCATCTGCCAAAGCTCAATTATAGCCTGTGTGCTCTCTTTCATAGAATGCAATTTCCCTTCATTACGAAAATTCAGTTTAGCAGCAATATGTTTGTGTTTTCCTGATGGCATTATTGTTTTATGGTCGACAGTAAAATAATTTTTCTGTTTAAAACGCATGTGTATTGCTTGTATAAAATGCATGTTTTCTGAAATAAAAAACGTTACTCCCGGCTGAAGCTTCAGTTCCTCAAGCCTTTCTTCTGTTGAGTCAAAATAATCACGGCGGGACACGACATCATAATTTTCAGTATTATCATCTTCAACCTTTTTTATCCTAATCATAATCGTTTTGGTGCGTTTTAATGCAGACATATATATGTACATTACCATAAGTATAAAATATCCTGTTATTTACATACACAGGCACCTTATAAGCAATAATAGCAGCAGGTAGATCACGTTAACAGGTATGAAGTATACAATATGTAACGTGTACCATGCGTCAATGCACTTTTTTAAAATAAAAAGTAAGTTTAAACCATGCATCATCATCATAAAACTGGCATAATCTTTCCCGGTAACATCATCCGACAGATTGAAGATACATATCAGGCAGGTTGGTATATCAGGTATGTATGATGGTTACATATGAATAGAGCGTTTCGCTGCATGTAGGTAATTTTGTAACAAGTAATATGGGAACATCCTGATCGTCCTATTCAAACAGTGGTTGCAACAACAGAAGACTTGTAGTAAAGTGCAATCAGTATCAGGATGCATGTAAGGTGGTGGTGGCGGTGGTTTGTTGGCTTGGTGG
>JAHZNG010003496.1:0-10851 GCA_027744375.1 Orchesellides sinensis
TATGGTTGTTTGTTGATATTAGTGTGAGTGTAAATGCATGCCTGTCAAATCAGAGATGGGATTGGCTGTATGGAATGAGCTGAGATTAGTCAAAATAAAAAATAAGGTTGGAGAGATTTTTGTTAATTACGTTGTGTACTATATATTCGCTTTTTATTAAATCTCATAAAAATTCCTACTCATATCGTATAAATTAGATATTTTTTACCAAACTTTATCTAATACCAAGTTCAAAATGTGACTTAAACTATTACTTCCTACACCAATCCCTCGTCCATCTTCCCCATCATCCTTGTGATTAATAAAGTAGTTGATCCTTACGAATGGGATGAGCAAAGCCCCAACTCCAAAGAATGAGAGTGGAATAAGGATCGTCGGCACTATCGCTGGCAGATGGAGAATCATGAGGGTTATCAAAGTAAGATCGTTAACTATAGGAATTAACATTTCTGGCGTGGTGAGATTTTTGAAGGCTTGCTCAAATGGACTCAGATTTTCATTTTCTCCTTCGCCAACACTACTACTGCTCATCATCTCATCCTTGTCAGTCTTCCCTGCTTCATCTTTGGCTCCTGTTGAACTTGTTTCCCCTTCTCTTCTCAAAGCCCTATTATCTAATCAAATTTTAGAATTTCATGATAATTTTGAAGTATGTATATAAAAATATTCCCATCATTATACCACTATGCTACAATTTTTTATAATTTTCTTGGAACTTCCAAATATTCATTTAATGTAATAACTTGCACGAATTCCATTATCATCTTTACCAATTTCCTCTTTGTGCTGATGATGAATAATATTATTCTGTGGAAATGGGTAATAATCTGCAATCGCATCATAATTATTTTTATTGTTCTTCTGACTAGAAGAATAGAACTCAGAGAAATCACTTTGCGTGTCCAACACACTCTTTGGCATGAGCAAATAATTACTTTGGGGAACTTTTGATTGTGAAGAAACTGGATTGTAACGACTATACTGTCTTCCTGGCTCTTTTGCAAGCTTATACTCGGGTAGTCGATGTGTGCTAACTGGAGCTTGAATAAATTGCTCAACATTTCTTGTTTCACTTGTTCTTCCATAGCAAACTGTTAAAACCATCATGGCTTTTACAATAGAAAGGGTACATATATTTGAGTACATAATGGTCATACTAAGAAATTTGGCTTTGACTAGAAACTAAAAAGTCTTTAGAGACACACTCCATTCGAAAACTGTAATGCTTCTGCTTTCCCAACTTTGTTTTAGAAAACCCCAAATTACGTTATCGAAGAATTTCAAGAGAGTAGTAACGAGTTACACATAACATACCTAATATTTAAAACAATATACATAGCAGATAGTAGCGTCTCTGCTGCTGACCTAATATATTGTTACAGACGATAACTTAATCATTAGGCTATATTCCAAAATGATCTTCATCATCACCTTTTGTCTTCGTACAGGTATGAAAAAAGTGGTATAGGATTTTTGAAGTAAACTTTGTTGTAAATCAATCTTCTGCGTGTGTTTGCATGATCACATCAATAATGCATTTGGCACAGTAGAATGCAGTGAACAAATTTGCACGTGTGAAGTGTCCAAATTAGCAAAGCTGTTTCATTATCGCACACTGTACTGTATATATGTACTTATGCCCAGCAATTTTAATCTGAAATGTGACTTTAATGAATGCATTATTATCAAGAAGCAATGAAAACTTGGTACACAAGGAATTCTAAAATCTTTTGTTATTGCTGTAGAACCAAAGTCATTAACTTATGCTCAGGGAGGTTGAATGCAGATGGAATATCAAATCGCAATGCATTTTAATGAAAAACACATTTTATGAACCTCCTATATACTATATTATTGATGTTTACTAATTACCGATATTGTTAGTAATTGGTAAAATGAAGATGAGGTTGCAAAAAGTGCTGTAATAATGAAATCATATTTGAATGTGAACTATAAACTTCTCCAGCAATGAAACAGAAACAAGCATTTGGGGTAGATTGCGACATACTAAAAAAAGATATCTTTGTCTTTGATAAACATTGGAAATACATTGTTGTACACATTATTACACACACGATACATATTAAATACAACGTTAAAAATAATAGATATTAAATACATATGTGCTAACCGATACAGACGTTGCGAAATCTTACAATTTATTTAATATTGGTTCTCATTTCCTCTTTCAAATGAAATACTTTCTTAGCAAACTTTTTGGTTGGCAAACATATCGATTACATGTTTCTTCAAACATTCTTCCTTTTGCGTGATCTCTCTCATGATTATTATTTGCACCAACATCATTGTTTTGCATGATCTCAGGTTGCACATCATGATCCAAACTTCTAGCAATCCTTTCCGCTGTAGGATATTTTCTCCACAGGTAGCTCACAAGTCTTTTGTACATAATTCCAAGAATTATTTTAGCAAGCAGAAAGAAAACAAAGTTATTACATCAGAAAAACATAATCACTTTACATTTTCCACTGAAAATGAAAATTGATTCCAGATTCCATAGAGCATTTATTAATAAAATTCCAGTGCATCAAAGCATACATAAAATTATTGATAATCTTTTAATTTCCTACCTGGAAATCCAATTCCTGTTGACAATACTACGCCAGTTTCCAGTTTCCCAACGTGAGTAATGCAAATACCTTGCAGAGATTTCACAGGAAATGCGCTCAACACATTGTTCATGGTCGACAAGTTGTCTAGCGAAAGTATACGCTCTTGGAAGGATGACAGAGCTTGTAAAGTTTTTGACGGTGGAGCCAAGGTGAAAGGATGATTGTGAGGATGATAATGTTGCTGAAGGATATTCATGCTGGTTGAAGGAGCGGAGATCGCCAAAATCTAAAAAGACATTTTTGCGTGTAACCGGAAGCATAAAAATGCCAATGGTGAAAATAAGGAGAGGAACGAATACAATGGGGATCATGAACGGAGTGACGGCAACAAGAAGCTTAATAAATTGAATGAGACTTAAAGGTGGCAGCCCTTGAAGACCTGTAAGGCCACCAAGGGATGACTCTATGGGTGAAACGCTTGTCAGCTCAACTGGAGGGGCTTCCGTTATAAGGGAAATTAGGTCGAGGTTCAAGTCTTGTCTTCTTACAGGATCTAACATATACATGGAGGGAAAAGGAAACAAATCTTATCGAAAGGAAAAAAGGGAATTAAGATGAATGAAATTCTAAGCTGTTTATTTTTAATTACCATTCATTTTCAAGCGCCTGCTAATCCCGGAATCAACTGAGGCCCCATTTCTTCGTTGAACACCAGAAACTCGAACAATTGGAACTGCAATCTGCTCATGTCCATCATTTCCTCCAACTTTATTATTAGCCTGTCCTTGCAATGTACTTCCTCCTAAAGTGGCAATAAAACCACCACTTCTTGCTATATGTTCTTCTTGGGATGAATTAGTGGTTGGGTAGTTCGTAGAAGGAGCTGATGTTGATGTCGACGTTGTTGACACGCTTTCTCTGGTTTCCTCCGAAAACTTTTCCTGCTTTCCAGAAGACGATGAAGCTTCGTAGTATTTCAATTGGGATTCCAGAGGCTTGTCCAAAACTTTAGATCTCCTCTTCTCCTCTTGATCCCTTATCCATTGTGGGATTATTACTCCGGCAGTTGTAGTAGTAGTGGTTTGATTGCTATTGGAAATTTCTTGGAAATCCTTGGAACTAGTAGTAATATTGTGGAAAGATTCCTCTGGGGTGAACACAACCGCCTCCGCGTCGACACCATCTTGACTCCTTCCTGTGGAACTTTTATCAGAGGAAACGAATGAGGTTGTAAACAAGAAAAGTAATAAAAGTGGGAAAATATGGGAATTTGTTACAAAGTTTTTCATGTTTTTTAATGGGAAAACGTCTCCAAAAAATAAAAACACGGGGGATTATGTACAAATCGCCAAAGTGTAATTTGATACTTTGTTTTTCCTCCTCTTCGTGACTGAGTCCGAATGTGTTTGATGGAGGAACTATGAANAAACGTCTCCAAAAAATAAAAACACGGGGGATTATGTACAAATCGCCAAAGTGTAATTTGATACTTTGTTTTTCCTCCTCTTCGTGACTGAGTCCGAATGGGTTTGATGGAGGAACTATGAACATTTTTTGTTTACTCAGTTTTCATTCTCATCGAAATACATATTCGATATGATGTTGTGTAAAGATGCGTCACAGGGCTTTGTTTCTTCGTATATGAATGAAATGTAGTTTTAGTTTAACATTATGCTAAAACACAATCGTAGATTTTTTCGGAATGAAATGTCAAACCGGGGTATTCACATCAGATTTTTAACGTTGTAAATCAATAATTTACATAAGCATATATGTATTTCATTCAGGTATGTATGAGTCACAGGGTATAGGTCAATCATTAGGTGAGATATTCTTTTGGCATAGACAATGCAAGTTGTAACACATAAAGGGATTTACATATTACTATGTAGGTTACTAAAAAAGAGATAAACTGTACATTGTTGCTTTAAGTCTTGGTGGTGTTTCATTTTCATTAGCGTAATTCCATGTGCTAATCAACTTGCAATCAGCATGACACACTTCAGTCGGTTTTAAGTTTTATTTTTACAACGTGAAAAATTCTATATAGACATAATGAGTTTGAGCTTAATGATTAGCGGATGTGATGAATAAAGCATATTAATCAAACCTACAGTTTCAAAAACCCATACACCAGAAAAGTAGATCAGTCATATTTTATTTATAACTAAAACTGTGTACAAATCTCAAGTTGATGCTTATATTTTTAGACTATATTTTTCTTTTCTATTATGCTCTTATGAACTATGCGTATCTTCCGTAAACCTTACAACACTTTGTGCATCTGGCAATACGTCATACGAGTCAGAGTCTATCAAGACAGTGTGATTTGACTCAGACGTAACTAATCTCACCTTTGGACTACTAAGCCTTTTAGTCCTCTTCGAGTTATCCGTTACTTGGGAAGATGTAAGCGAATCCGTTTTAACGGTTAGTCTGGAACTGTTCGGATGTGAATTAATTTCCGTTGGTTTATATAAAAATGGTGGTAAATACGTACTCTGGTTTGTTCCACCGCTGCTTGATCGAGTTTTATATACATGCATAATAAATAAATGCATATAAAAAATTAGCATACACTAATTTGCATGATACCAATCCAAACATACCTGATTTCCTGAAGAAGGCTTATCTCACTCTGTACAGCCACCCTTGATTTTGTAGCAGCATACTGCAGAAGGGTGTCATCCATAAAAAGATTTTCCTCGGGAATTGTTTTGGAAATCATAAAAAATTGAGGCGAGAGGTAGTGAAAAGATGATGCGTTGACAAATTGCGTTTTCTCATCGTGTCTTAAATATTCTTCATGATCTTCCTTGTCTATAATGATTGGCTTTATGGATCTCATGTTGTTAAACTCGGCTCGGGAATCTCGCACAAACATTGCTACCACCACCATGAAATATATGTGGAGAACTACGTTAAATACAATCTCGTAACCGTAGCGGATCAGATGGGGTTCGTCTGTTTCAAGAAGGGCGTTGCAAAATATGAGAAAGCTAATTATCAGGCACACTGTGGTAAGGATCCAGAGGTAAGATAAGACTTGAAGCCAGGTGTATATATGTTTCTGTTGAAAAAGTCGTTAATTCCAATTTTTAAAGGGGTTTGTGTGTTTTTCGTATGATTCTAGTTATACTTACTAAATACACCGTGACAATTAGTAGCATCGTTCCATTAATAATCAAAACCCCGTAATTTCCATATTTAAACATATTATGCATGAAGGTGTACGGAGTTGGTTTTGGTATATCGGTAGGGAAAAACTCGCCATAGTCCTTATGCAAGCTTTCCAAATATTTAAACCGAAAAATGTAGCCAAGACCGTAAACCTGTTTTTATGATAAAACATGTATGACTTGTTAACTACCTGTCTATTAAGGGAAAGTTAGACGAGGAGGAGGAGACCTTGAATTCTTTATGAAAGAATTTACCATGTCAAATCCGGCGATAAATATTGTACCAGCCTTGAGAGGGATACAGCAGCATGGATTGAACTCAACGTGAACATCTCCCATTCTGAAATTCTTTTAGAAACGGTCTACAGCAATAATTTAAGGGATGATCTTGCCTATAGGAGATTGGATTTAAAGCAAGGACAATACAAGCATGTTTATATACGACAATAACATAATATCACTACAATTCTTGACATTTTAACTCCTGCAATTTACCCATGGAGTTAATGAACTGTGGGGGAGTTTGCTGTCTGGATTTATTTTGTGATATTCGAGTAGTTCCGTTTCCGTTTCAGTTCACATCTTGTTTTTTATCTAGCACGAGTAAACATGTACAGTGTGACAGTGGATGACGAAAAAATCACAGTTACAAATCCAATTTAATGATTACGAGTTTAAGTGGGCTCAAGGATGTAGCTTATAATGGGACTAATGAGAGGGCAATGTATCGTCGTTTGTTTCAATATGTGGGAGTAGATGTCATTCCATTAGCAAAGTGTTCTGACATATCATCATCTCTCTTGACCGCTTAATCCGATTATATTGGATTATATGGTTTGGAGATGTTTTTCATGTCATAGCCTTGGTGACTCATATGGAATCAAAGTAAATTAAATTATCCAAATTGAAAAACCGAACCGGAGACTAATGTTCGAGATATGATCACCGTGAATGGCAAACTGACTCTTTTAAACTTAAACTTTGTGTATTTGATGCCAGTCTGTAACAAAAATGTTGGCCCAGTTCACGGCAAAAATGATTTACCTTACGTTGTTTCGGAGTTTCATAAGTAAATTTTATTTTATGTATTTTTTATTTCCAAGTTTAATTACAATGTATTTGCATGTACATATGTATATATACGTGAGATATAGAAAGTGAGACATTGCAGTCAACTATTAGGTACTTTCCTCATGTAGGTACAAACTTTAATGGGCACCGTAATGCCATATTATAGAGACATTAACTTGTATCATAAAAAATTGTTTTGTAAGATGAAACCTTTCCCAATCCTTACCTTCAACTTTTTAACTTTATACGGATACCTATTTTTCTAGGTAGTAATTGTATATTCTATTTATAGTTTTTAATGACAAAATGTCAGCTTCGATATAATATACATATACTACAACCCCTTTTTTAATCCTCAAAAGTGTTTTTGATCCCTTTTACATGCGTAAAAATAAATTGCATAACACTCAATATTTGTATTGAATCTTCTGATAATGATGATATATATTATACATGCATTTGCAAATGGTGTTCCAAATCAAAAGCCTTTCCTATCAAACTTTTAAAATGCTTTCCTCATTAAAAAATTGTCGTCCCACACTCATTGTAGACTATTTTCAAGGTGAATAAATATTGATAATTATACGATATGAGAATGAATGCATGAATGTACGCTACAATTGCAAAAATTTCCATTTAATATACATTACCGGTCAAAAGTTATGTAATATATACACCTACTCCATATCAATATTGTAATCACCTTAATTTATGTGTATCCAATCTATGATACAATAATTATTGTAATATGTACTAACATTGTATTTATGACTTATTTTTATGCTCATATATTGAAAAGAATTTTGTTTCTTTCCCAATAAATAAAAACTAGAAAATGTGCTGATCCCATTGTAATATTTACCTTTACGTAATAAAAATACTGCGGATGATTGCGAGAGACAAGTTTTAATTGAGTTTGTCCTTATCTCTTTCCCGTTGCATGAGTTTGACAGATGACATCACATATGCTGATTTCCGCTGCTCTTTGGATAAAGTTACATCATACAAGTTTGTTTTGTTTAAGCTGATGATTCCTTAAGCTCAACTTTCACTACGCTTATGGGAAAGGAGCAGTCTGAAGCTACTGTCTGGCAGTCATCGTCATCTCCGAAAAAACGCATCTATAAAGGGGAAATAGAAACGGATATTGGAAACACATTCAAAGGAAACACTTTCCTTATAAAAACAATGCAAAATATTATCATAATTACGTACCCGTAATTCATACTCGAAATTAGATAACCGAAACTTTTCCGGCTCCACTTCGCAATCAGTAATGAGGGGAACCTGGAAGTCGGTCCAATGCACAGCAAAATATTTACCGGATGCCGTGATGCCCTTTTCCCACTGAAATTCCGTGATCACATCCCGTTTCAAAACCTTCGCAATCCGTCGTCTAAACCGGTCCGTCTCCGTTTCACATACGAAACGCTGTTTATATAAACAAACCAGGAAATTATTTTTAACTATTTGCCAAAGCAGAAAAATCTAAACAATTTCATTCGGCAAACATCCCATTAAAATGTCAGACGCACGCCAAACCGAAATAAAAAACAATGAACAAAGTACTAAAGGCAAAATAAAAAAGTCTATTTATACCTGAACGAGGTCAACCTCCAACTGGTAGCAACTGTCTTGGAGTGAAAACGTCGTGATTTTAATTTTGATCACGTCATTCTCCTGAAATTCCAGTAAATCTTGTACGTCTTCGCCAAACCCAGTCCCATTCTTTTTCCGCATTCCTCCATCCCTCACGTTATTATTCTCTACTGCTCCATTTGACTTGATCTCAATTCGGATTTGCTCATCTGAAACATAGCGTCTTGTCTTATGTTGTTGTTTGTTGCTGCAGCAGTTGAAGTTGTTATACTTTATGCTGCTGTTGTCATCCTCCAGGTAATAACAGTTTTCCTGATGCTCTAAAAGTTTCTTCCCTCCAGTACCTCCACACAACAAAAGTGACGGGAGTGAGCTTGCTTTGCTTCTTTTGTTGTGGTTGATGGCAACCCATTTTGTAAGGAACGGTGAGCTTCTTCTTCCGTTCATCATAATATTATTACTAGCAGATCCAAATGGCGTTAAAGAAACATGGTTGTGATTATAAAACATCTTCTTAAACCAGCTCTGAGCCACTTGAAGAAAATTGGAGTGGAGTGCTGAGCCGAAAGCGACTTTCAGCTGGTCTCGAGGTCCCATGAATACTCCTCCAACTGGTGATGTAGATAAAGACGAGCTGGATGAGGGTGATAAAGACGATGATGATGTCGGCTTCCGCAGTGAAAGATAGCAAGTAACTGTTTTCTCTTCACTTACTCCCACAACTTCTTCATCACACCCATTTGTATTATTATCCACAATTCTGCTCAAGGTTTCAAAGGGGAACGTGGCCAGACCGCATTTCAGTAAGTATTTCCACTTGTTTGGCTGATGAAGTTTGAACAAGTTTTGATGAGAGTTTGTGGATGAAGCTGTCAGAAAAACACACAAGGTATGGAATAGAAAGGCGTGAATGATGAAGGTGAGTGTTTTTTCAAAGAACTAAAAATGCTCTATTTACTTACCATTCTCAAGAGGAGCTCCATTGCTATCACAAATGGAATACTGTCCTATGTATAAAAAAGCCTGACCCTGAGGGAATCGTATTGGAGGTGCGTCGGAAAACTGTTGGTTGCGTCTTAACTCGTTCAGCTCAACCTTAGCCTTACTTTCAAAGCCTAGATAGATAAAAATATATGAAATGTAAATAAATGAAAAGAAATACTTCAAAATTAATTATCTTAAGTGCTATAACAAATTATATACCTGGAGTTAACTCCTCCGATGACAAAATTGCAATCCAGCCTTCCGCTTCACCACTCGGTTCCGGATCAAGAATACCAATTATGTAAAGACCTCCACCATTTCCTCCGCACTTACGAAGTTGAGACTTGTTTGCCTTAACATTGGAGTTCTTTTGTTTTAATGTTGATGATAAAGACTCTGTCTTCATTATATCTTCACCGTTGTTCTTCGTGTCAAATGCCACGATAATACTACCTTCACAAAAAATTCTGCCCTTTTCTCCCTTCTGATACGATTTGTTGTCAGCACAGAAAAGCTCAGAGTTCGGAAACTCTAAAGGTCTTACAATATCCCCCATTCTTAAAATGCCCTGTGTGAAATCCAAACAACAGGTGACAACGATATAATATGTCTTGTTTTTAATGTGTTGATGGGGCTGAGTGAAACTTGTATGGTGAAAGTGAAAAGAGAAAGTAGGTTAGGAATTATAGAGGAGTAGTTTACTTGCCGGCAGCTTGTCAGCTAGTGAACTGTTTCAGGATGGCAGACGCTCTTTTATACTTGGATTTCGGATGTCGTTGTTCTGCTTGGTGAAAGCTGCCTGTTGAATGGCTGTCTTCTTTTACAGGTTAAGCTTTCTCCGTAAAAGCTTTCAGCAGGATATCAAGAGCCATCACTAAGTTTCTGCTGTTGATGTTGATACTACATATTTTTTAACATAAAGGATAAGGAAATACTACATATAGGATCACCATAAGAAGAAAAGCTCAAGAATTTTCCATGTGTGTAGCCTTGTATCATATTTTATAGCTTTGCCTTAATTCCTACACACGTATTAATCGTTAAAATTGTGTATTAATAATTATTTTACTTTGTATTCTTAGTTCTAAGATTTGAAATCAAATTATCAAACAAATCCAATGCAATGCAAGCATCAAACTTCACGATATAGAAAGCTAAGATTTTTTATTAGTTTTACTGTTGACTATGGAAAATTTTAAGCTATTTTATGTGGAACTTGCTCATGAGCAGACTGACAAATATACAGAAGATTACATATTAGCAAAACAACAAAATAGTTATGAATATGACACAACGCACTACAAAACACGCATTTTCCGCAAAATACCTTGGAATAACAACACCTGCTCCTAATCTATAGCACTAAATAAACCCGCAATGCAGAATGTAAAGAACTTGCGATTGTTGAGAAAATTAAGCTGTCTGCCTTATCCTATTTGTTATTT
>JAHZNG010003497.1:0-12091 GCA_027744375.1 Orchesellides sinensis
TTTTGAAACATACTATGAAGAAAATTGTTTACTGGTGCGTAGGCTGACGTTTTCTTATCAGTTACATGTGTGATGGGATTCCCAGCTTTGTCAACAATCTTACACCTTACGTACAATTTGGTTTCAGCAAGATTCAGGTAGTTGATATCATTACCCGTAATGGTATAAATTAATGGAGATGTTTTACTTTCCACAGAGTGTAAGGGGAAGTAAGTAGCTATTGCAGTATTTTGTATACTTACATCGTAAGTAAGTTCTTCAAAGAGATTGGTTTCAGAACGTACAAACTGTACTTGAGGAATAGACTGTCGCGATTTGGCCATTGTGATTAGTCAAAAATTGTTACAAAGTCTTTCTTCTGTAGTTGAGATTTCCTTCCACGCTTGGTAGATTTACGTTTGGTTGTTTTATTAGGCTTGCGGATCTTTTTAGTTTTTGTTTGTCGTCTCCTCTTGGTTTTAGAACTGATTAAAGTAGAGCTTTTTCGTTTCCTTCCTCTTCGAATTCCGCTACCTGACTGACCCATAACTTGCCTGCCTACGTCCTTAAGTACTCCAACTGCATTGGACTTCAGACTCTCCTTTATATTTCTGCCTTCAAAAAAATCGGATGCAACGTTTTTAACTGCTTTTGCAGCGTGAGGAAGCACGTAAGTTTTAGCTAAGGGAATCAATGTTCTTAGCATCTTTCCAAAGAACAATCCCAATCCATGCCCATGTTGTCGTCTTACGTTAGGTCTATACACAAGTAAGCCAGGCTCCATCCCTCCTCCATATTGTTGGTTAATAACGTATTGAGAAGACATAATGATTTTTTACTATGTCACTGATTTTTAGTAGCGCTTCCTTCTAAAGTGTAGTGTCGCTGAGAACGTCCCAAGCTCGATTGGTAGATAGTCAGAAGATTCGCTCCTTATATACATGTGTATCTGATCAATATTCGTGCTTTTCAGAGGAACGTAATGATGATGTGCAAACTCTTGCGTTGTCGTTGTTGCAGGTACACCTTTGTAATCTGTTATACGTAGAATGGGAGCTACTTGTCCACCAATGAACTGATTCTCGATTATATCGCAGTAAATATACATCTTTTGCTGGCCATATCCAAAGAAGGGTCGATATGCTGCTTTAATATGTTCAATCCCGTAAGAATTCATTTCAGTCATTCCCAGAATTGAAAGCACTTGCTCATCAAATTGAACTTTGTCAAAGGAACAGCTAGAATCTTTTTCACAAAACACGGTATTGTTTCTGATTGAGAATTTCATTGTTATCATCTTTTGATTAATCTCATTAACTAATCCTGTCAGATCGTACACGTCAGCTTCAAGGAAGATACGATGTGTTGTTTCCCATACTTTTACAACGTTATTGTCTCCCGGACGTTTTTCACTTAATGTATTTTCAGAGAAACATTTATTTAAGTTGAAAATATCATAATACACACTCGCTGGTATGGAAGTTGTTTGTGACGATATACGAGCGATATTAAATCGTTCTTTTGTTTTATGACTGATAGGTCCTACAAACTGACTTTTCTGGATATACGTCACAGTAATAATTTCTTTACCAGGTTGCAATTCGTGTTTGTACTTGTTGAATTTCCACCAAGGTACATCATTCCATTCAGGATTTGTCATGGGTGTTGTTTCCGTGTATTTGTTTAAACCAAAAAACTCTTTCATATGATGGGCCATTACTACTGATATACAAAATTTATCTGTATTGTCTACTTCCAACATTGCTCGGATTCCATCAAAATGTAATTTAGCTTTATATCGAGAAAGAAAAAGGTTAATCTTTTCCGCAAACTCTTGCAGTGTACTTACAGGTTCGTCGAGTATGTGTCTTGTTGTTACTTCTGTAAAATAACATAAGGGCTCCTCTTTTAAGGTAATATTTTTTATATCCTGTGCAAGATACTCTGTCTTTAGCATTCGCGCCAAATGTTTCTACGTATGTAGTGTAGCCTTGTTCTACAATTAAGTAGTCTTCACAACTGTCGACGGCATATGGATCTGATACCCTTTGAACAAACTCGTTAGCACGGGAGTCGTCATAACCAAACTTTGCTACCTCTTTAATAGTTTTTACCTTCGCAATTTCTCTCCCCGCTCTCAGATAAGGAGGGTTGTACATATAACTGCATTGTACTAATGCAACTTCGTAGTTTGATGGATCAATATCCAATGGCGTGGCGAGTTGATTTCGGAAATCTGTTATTGTGTTATTAGGAAAATAGCTTGGTGAGCTATCGCTTTGAAGGTGGACGTACACGTTATCCATTTTAAAGAGGTTTAATTTTATAACATACTGTACGAAATCTAAAATAAGACTGAAGGCGTATATGTATGCGTACATTGTATTTAATATGAAGTATACACGTTTTTACTTAATACTTTTTATAATGGAGTCAGGGGAGTAACAGGTAAGGTATATGATTTAGGTGACCGGTAACATCATCAATTCCAGGTGGCTCCATAATTTTTGCTTCTGTATGTGAAAAACCGGATTTTTCTGGTTTTCAAGATAAATCGATTTTTTAATCCCTTGATCCTTTTTGGACCTTTTTATTTTTAGACGTATATGGCCCCATGTTAAATCACTCGGGGCATACCTACTTACGTTAATCTAGTTTCGTAACGTCCCCTACTACTATCAATGTTATGGGAATAAGAACAGGATGTTCAGTTGCTTTCATTACAAGAAAGCATAGCAAGGAAAGAGGTAAAAACACCATACCATAAGTCTAGTTGACTATGAAACGTCAAAGCGACAAATGCCAGTGAAAGTGTCAATATGTTGACACAGTATATTTCTCCATTTGGAGAAAGTCAAATGGTGGGAGTAAGTGAGCGTAAGTTTTGTTACAGAGGTAAATGCCAATATGTGGCGTGTGTGGATATTGTAAGTTATTTAAGATAACGTACATATTTTTATGTGTGCTTGTTGGGCGTAGATAATTACAATGAATTTGTTTAATTAATTTTTTATTATTTAGACGCTGTCCTTCCTAGGCGTCTTCCTTTCTGTGTTTGTAATTGGAGCACTGCTTTTGGATAAAGACCCCTCAGAAATCATTGGGGATATGCCGCTTTGTGAGTGATTTTGTAAATACAAATTTGTAATTTTATTTGAATACAATAAAATAATTTATTTATTTTATTTCAGTTCATGACGATGCATTTTGGTGTACAATGCTTGTAGTGGAACTCATTAGCGTAGTTTTGAGTGTGAAACTACTCCAGTCAACTTATCCCCATGTGGCACGATGTTGTTCCGAAGAGGCAAAAAAATGGTGTACAATTTGGCTTATCAACTGACTGTGCAACTTGGATCTTTCTCCTGGCTCTTTTAACAGCGCTAAAAGGAACGGTAGTGCTGCATTCTAAAGAGAAGTCTTACAAGGAGATGGTGGTGTTCATTTTACTTATGGTGTTTCGACTTGTTGCGGCTGTGATTGTGTTTAATTATAAGAAGGAGCTGAAGGGATGGCTGTCTTGGATGGAGTGGGAGGGAAGAAATTACACAATGGCAGCGTTAAATGCTCCACTGGATTATACGCAGGCCTCTTGCATCCGTAGGATTTAGTTGAAGTTGAATTTACATACAGCCCAATTATAAGAATGAGTGTCGTAGTTGATTTGTTTATTATAAATAATTATCAAAGCAGTAATACAGTTACATAGTACAAAAGTTACTATACTTACAGGCAAATTTACAGGAGTTATCATTAATTAAACGTTTAGATATCTGGAACAATCAGAACATCCCTCTCATTTTTAATGATTGCATCAGTCTTACTTTCACTTTCCTCCATGTCCTCATCCCCCTCCCCCAAGCCACCTGCCAATGGATCTTTCATCGTTTCATCTTTGTCCTCATTGAGTCCTAGAGGAACTTCGTCATTTTCAATAGAATTGGAATGCTGTTGGTCATCATCTGAGTAGTCCTCAGACTCTATTTCATCACTTTCTTCTTTAACGCAATCATTCACCGTGCTTTTACAAAGTTGTTCCTCTGAGCCATACAGTGACTTCCTCAGTTCACACGAGACTTTCTCAAAATGAGCCTGAATTATGTGGAACTTGGTATCCCTCTTGTAATTACATATTTTATCACAAAACCTGCAAGGAAACGTTTGACCCCGTCCAGATCCCAGGGTACCAATATTCTTTTCTAAACATGAGTTGATTGCAGCTTCAAATGTTTTTGGAGGGACTTGGTCCTTCTTCCAAGATTCCGCAAAAATCTCGTTGACATGGTAACGTAATTTGTGATATCGAATATTTGCTGGGCCTTTGATATACTCCGAGCAATACTGACACTTTTTAAGCTTCCCTGGTCTTCTATCAAAATCCTCCTGAGTGTAAAACTTGCTACGCCCCCTTCTTCTCCTTTCTTTTACTTTTCCAGTGTATTCTGTTGGAGCGACTGCAACTTGTGTGGGCTGAGGTTGGGTTACAAGCAAAAGTCCATCTTAAAATGACATTACCATACAATTAACTTCAATTTAATTTTTCCAGTCTATTTATAAATAAGTTTGTGGGTTACTTTGTAAAGTTGGCTTAGGCAGTATAAATACTCCAGTAGCTTTGCTCCAGTGTGCAGCATCAAATGTTTGTTTGGCTCCTCTTCCCCCTCCACTTTCCTCCATTGGTACCCTTGGAATTGGAATCTGTTTCGCCTGTTTTTCTGCATAAATATCCACAAGTGTTAACTCCCATCCACACTAATTTTAAAATCACAAATTAAAACTAATTACAATTACTCACCACGTTGTATAATTCTCTTGGGATTTCTTGACTGCTGCACCTCCTCCATTACCATTCCCTCCAAAATCACTTTGAGTTCCCCCTCTAGCTCCTCAAAATGCTTTTCAATCATATGGCCCTCCGCATCCAATTTACAGCTGTATCCCACACCGCAATATCTACACTTATAAGTTTCCGCCGGTTGTTTAAAACTTTCAAAAAGGTTCCCAATTTCTTTTTCAAACTTAGCATCAGACAAGACGTTTGAATTTCTTCTGCAGGCTGCAAAAATTTCAGTACGATGACTAGCCCCCAGCTTATGTCTTCGGAGTGTTCCCTCATTTGAAAATCGTTTTGGGCAGTAGGGACACTTGAAAGGCTTGTCTCCAGTGTGCGTCATCATATGTTTGGTAAGCCACTCCCTCCCCACCACTTTTCCACAGTCAGGACACTTTATCCGCGTGTTTGGGATTTGTTGGGGCTCAGCTGGCTTCACTGTTAAAAAATATAATAAAAATTAGTTAACGATAACCAAAATTACTATAAGAATTATGGTGTTAGTTAAATTTACCATGTTTTAGCATTATTTTCAGCTGAGCTGACAGCTCCTACAAATGCACCTGCATCATGTGAAAGCCCACCTGGTGTTTCCTGTGATTTACGTACATCTCTTGCAATAATTACAAACGTAACGGCCACCAACTTTTTTAAGATTGTGTAATAGCTTAACAATCTCTGCGTCAAACTGCTCATCTGTAATTGACTCGTTGACTTCCCTTCTGCAATCATCAAATATAATGGCTCGGTGTTTGAACATCGTGTGGCTCCGAAGATTGGCAGTACATCCAAAGCGTTTTGGGCAGTGTGCACATGCCACGGGCTTCTCTGTTCTATTATTAGAACAGCTGTGACCACCAGTCTCGTCTGCAGTAGTACCTAGCGGATCCTCATTGTCATCTCGGGATAAGTTGTCTTCATCTGTTTCTTCTCCACTGGCGTAGGCATGATCTGTCATTCATAAATTACCCTCTCAATTAGTTTTAATTTTAATTTTAATTAAAAATTACTGTAAATTTATTATATATAAATTAATACCTCCAAGAGTTCCAGGATTTGAAGATGTTGACGGCAATTGGATAATTTCAGGCATAGATGACCCCAACTGAAACGAACCTAAATAAAATATTCAAAAACGAATTGGCAATAATAAATATAATCATAATCACATCAAATTCATAAAAAATAACAATACACTTGTTTAACCCACATTTTTGTAATATTTCCTTCCTCAACTGTTCCGCAACCGTACTTCCATCTGTACTCCCCCCATCAGCTGTTCTCCAACCAGTCATCAGCTGACGATGAATTACTCCCACACTAGCATTCACCCTTCGCCTCACCACCTCCAGCTCTTGGAACGCCTTATCAAATTTACTCACCACTGAGCCACACTGCTCACACAAGCACACCCTCACTTCCGTCTCATCCTCCTCCCCCTTCTTCAAAATTAACTTTGCAGTGTTAACATTAAGATAACTACATAATCCTGATAAGTTTGCCAGCGGCTTTGAAGTTGTTGTGGAGCAGAGGAAACAAGCAGACTTCGTGTCAACCAAACAAATATGTCGATTCATGATTTACCCCAAAAAATATACCATTTTCCAAATAAAAACTATATACACTACTGCAAAAATACATGCCTAATTATCGTTAACACCCCCCAAATAAAATTTAATTACAACCAAAAACTAGGAAGAGCCGAGCAGCCGCATGCCTGCATGAGTGGAACAGAGTCAGTGAATGCAAACAAAACCAGCTGTTTGCCTACCTGCTTTTTCTCACTGCATTTTGAAGCATGTGTTGAATGGATTGGTTAAGCTGAGCACCAAGGGCATCATGCATGATGCTTGGTTGCGGCTTGGGATTCATGAAAAGAAAGCACCAGCAGAAAAATCGATTCACTTTTTCGTAAATATTAAACCTGCATCTAATGCAAACCAATATAATGTGCTTTTACGTGCTTTTAAATAAATCCCGAACATTTTCATTTTGCGAAATTTTAGGAGTTTTTATTAACCCTTTTCAAGACAAAACTGTGTTTTCATTCCACATCTGATACCTACACATGCATATAAGTCCTTTTTGAGTAGTACTTCACTAGAGAGATGAATATTACCATATATACTTTAGTAAAATAGGTTATTATTATGGTTACCTTTTAGTAGATATACTTAAAATTATCTTTCAAATTGCTGTTCCTCTTTGCCTTATAATATGTATTATGTCCCATAATATACCACAAAACATATTTCGATTAGAAGTAGCAGACATGCAATGAAATACATGGGTAGACATAGGAGAAGCGTTCCAAAGAATGAACTTATCTTTGCGGGCTCCCAAAATTCGCTTTCGTTATTTATGTCATTTAACACTTTCTCTCTGTTATATAACACATACGAAAGAAAACTCCACTTTTTGTGAAAGCCGCCTCTTAAATTAACATCTTTTGGTGTCTGCATTTTTTTGATATTTAACAATAACCGAAACTTCCAGTCATTCAAGCCAGATTCTATTAGTGCAAACATATACTTGATAAATCGAAACTCCACAAAATTTGGACGGATGGCAACCCTAATTAAAAATTGAGTATAAAAATGCTTTTCTGTGCTTTTAACTATGCGCCAACGAGACGCCTGAAAAACCTGCAAATACATATCTAAATCACACCAACTCTGTTCCACGTCACCATACACCACTGCAAACTGCTTAAGCACCAATTCTGAATCAGGTTTAAAATATTTAGACTGACTTTTTACCTTTATTTTTTTACGAGTATAAATTTTATGTAAAACCTTAACGATTTCATTACTTTCACATGTCTTAAATATATACATATTGCTTAACAGTAGTTTAAAGAATGGTGAAGGAGATCGCATTGATTCCCATATTGTTGTGCTTGGTATATATGCAGAAATAACATGAAACTTTGTATGGGTAAGGGCTTCAGACAGGTTCTTTGGAATATTTGTGGGATCTGGTTCAGCTGTCATAAATGAGTACAAGCTTGATGTGTACAAATTTCTTGTAAGGATGCATGTGAAAAGCCACAAAATTATAAGACGAGACTTTCTCCAATATTTCATTAGATTTCCATCGTCTCCCTGCTCGATTAGGACTGACAACATCCAAAATCCAGATGTACCCAATGATTCTTTTACAGAGATTGTGAGTAAGATCCCAAATGAGGAAATGAGGAAGCAAAGCCATATTTTCCAGGTAAATGGTAGAATAAGAGCTGAAACATTCGAATTAAAGAAATCCTGTCTGTCCACAAACAGTCGGTAATTATATTCCATGGCTCGTTCGCTGAATGGATAAAATCTGGTCAGGCTTCCCCAGTTCCTGTACATTGTGTCGTACAGGGTTGGGATATAATTGAAAATAATAGCTTTTCTACAAAGCGTATTTGTACAGTTATACAAAGTGAGAAGGTCCTCTGTTATGCAATTATTAATTACGTCAATAGAGCCTCTTCGGAACTTTTGCCAGGAAGAACTAAAAATTGTGCATTGAGGTTTCCACGGATTTTTTGTATTTGCCACAGGATCAGCTACAAACTTGGAATGCATCTCCACCCAAAGGGCTTTTAGTTCTAGAGATTTGCATCTTTTAACCGGTTGTAAGGTGGGCGCAAGCAAATCGTTTAGTTTTCGAAGGGTTGAGTGATCAGCGTTACATGCGAAGCAGGCCATATAGTATATGTTGTTCATGTGGTCTTTGTTTTTATTCTCGTCGACCAGCAGGATTATAACTGAGCTCCAAGCTAAGTTTATGACGAAATGATTCACTGGATTCACAATAGTTAGGATTATGTCAGGAATATGTAACCTGACCTCACGAGACCATCTTAAAGAATAGGTTAGCAAGTTGAATTTATTTGTTGGAAAGGTAAAATCTGCGAGGAGCAAAAGGAAAGTGGGAGAAAGTCGGTGTGTCCTAAATATTTTAAAATTTGCTTCCATGATTGCATCATAAGTAAGCTTAGTGAGATCTTTGTAGGTGTCTCCTCTCGAATTAATGTATTCATATTCATTAACGTATTTTACCGTGGTAACATTTTGTAGAAGTTGCTTCACGTAACTGTCGTATTCGTAGTGGAGTGCGATACACAGTTCTAAAATACAATTTGCGAGAGCTGATTGAACAAAAGAGCTAGATTCATTCCAAAAGAAATGTACTGTAGACGTTGATGGTAGTAATGGTGTGATTTGCTTTAAAAATTGAATTTTTGTTTGGGCATTTGTTAAAGTTAAAAAGAACATTAAAACAGATGCCTTTTGTGACTCCATTGCATGAAAAAATTAATATAGGTTTAGTCCAGAAAAGTAAGCAATTATCGATTAAAATTTGCAATGCAAACTTATTTTCCTGCACACAAATATTGTTGTTTATTGTGCATTGGAGGTTAAAGAATCTATACGAAATTCATATTCTGGTCGTGAAAGTTTATCATAAAATAGGATTGTTGAGGAAAAAGTAGAATAAGATGAAAATTATGTAAAACTTCCTGCTGAATGGTATTGCTAAATGAATTCAAGATCTGCATTAAATGGGTTTTGAACAGTCAGAAAATTCAAAATTTGTCGGCGTACAAATAGGAACTAAATAAACCAAGTTGTTATAGTGTACTTAAAATATAAACTGTTGACATAGTTTTGCGCAAGGGCCATTCATTACATCGCTTTCTTGAAATTCAAGATTTGTAGAGTTTTTTAGGCTTTTGTGTTAAGAGTACTATGTGCAGAAGAGCACTACACAAAGGCGTTATAAAATATATTAATTGTTCTGCTATAATGGGCGTCTATTTAATGACAGGCAATTGTTTGTATCTTTCTGAATACAAATTCACAAATAAAAGTGAGTCATCTAGGAGGTTGCTTTGTTTATGAAAAATTTACTTCACCATTATAAACACTGATATTGATTATGTCTTTTACAGAAAGTTATGCACTGAACTTAACTGAAGAGAACAATACTATTATTCGTTACCGGCACCGGCCAATAGCACCCGTGCCACTATGCACCCTTGAGGGTTTTTGCGTCCCAAAAAATTTGAATCAATTCAGATGAAGAATCATATTCTGGACATTGTTTATTGACGTCGAACATGCTCAGTAGCTTATGGAATATACAGAATGGCTTTACACGCGCTAGTTTTTATTTCAGTGTAACTTTTAATGTCAGTTAAAAAATATCAACAAGAAACAGGCCGCAAAGGATCGCAATAAAACTGGAGCACTGAAACGAATTAAAAAATAAATTACATATATTGTAAAATTTTTGAAGGCTAAATTATAGATTATATTTGCCACCCTGCCCATAATTTTTGTTTAACTATGGTGGAAGTTGGTATGGGTGCAAAAATATCCAAGGGTGCAAAATGGCAGGGGTGCTAAAAGCCCAGACACCTATTAATGAAATATTATTAATACACTAATGCCGGCTCCATAGTTAGCCTTCACTCCTCCATACTCGAGTAATGACGACAAAAAATTTATGTATACTTCACGCCTTCTAAAGTTCATCATCATGCATCTCTTGCTTCGTATGCATCCATAGTCAACTTTTTTTTAATCCTATTTTCTCTGGAAACCGGCAATTAAAACGTATTCATATTTACATCGCAGGAAGCAAGTGACATTGAAAAGTTCGTATTTTAAATGGAGTTTTAGGTTGGTAGGCCCATTACAGAAAAGCCAGCTGTTTGCAATATTCGTGGGATAGAATTAAAACACGTCGCTCGTATCAATTGTCATGTAAACCTGGGGCATATGGGAGCTCCCAAATAGACATTCCCTTGCTAATCCTGCAACAAGCATTTTACATCAAAGAATTATTTACAAATTCATTTGACGATTCACACTGGAGAAAAGCCGTATCCCTGTACAGTGTGCAATTTGTCATAATGAATCAAAATCACCTGAATCAACTAAAAAATTCATTATTAGTGTCATACATACTGATTTGCTCATGGGAGTTAATAATCGCTTATATGTTCCAGTTTGAATACGCATTTTATGTCAACTCGTTCAATAGCTTCTTTGTTGGCAAAATTATATTAGATATATATTAATAGATTCAATATCTTCAAAGTACACTGTGTGTCTTTATTCATATACAAAAATAATTTCGATTATTACAAGCAAAATAAGTCAAAGAAAACGAAATAAGTCTATAATGACACCAAATCCTTCCATAGCACAGCAATCGTTATCCAATTATTTCATTTTGGAAGAGGGCACCCAAATGTCTGAGCAAACTCCTTGGAAAACATAAGTGGCAGGGTAGCTCTCGCATTTCCTGAGCTGTGATCACTAAGCAAGTCATTGTAGTTATCCTGTACATCCTTCTTATCGCACCACAACTTTAAAACAAAAAATTCCAATTATTACATCATAATATTCTACCCTCCCCCTCCCTCCCCCTATATAATATATATTGGCATAAGCGATATCCCCCTTACATTTGCATATTTCATAAAGAAAAGTTTCTGAGGTGGGACTGTCTTCAACCCCGGCAGCACCTTCTCTTTCCCCCCAGCCTTCTCCAACTGTTCCAGGTAAATATTATACGAGTTAAACGCAATAAAGATAGACATCACATCAGCAATATCTTCATTGATAGTCTTCCAAGGGTCAATCACTTCCGCACTGGTGTCCGAAGTTGACCTTCCAACACTTTTATAATCATCAGCAATCTTTTGAACCCATTTGTTGTACAGTGCTGCACTCTGGGCATCCCACCATTCTCCCATTTGAGCGTGTTTATTATACTTGCGCCCTTCAACGTCAAAAGAGTGACCAATCTCGTGGGCTAACACGGTACCAAATCCCCCATAGTTCATAAAGCCAGGACGACCCACTTCAAACAATGGAGTTTGGATGATTCCACCTTCAATCCGAACTTCATTGATTGCCTTATGGAATGTGGCTTGAGCTGAGCCCAAATAGCGATTCCACTGCATATCATATCTGATGAAAAGCAAAGCTAACAACTTATACCAAAATAATTATATAGAATGCTTAATCGAAATTTGCTAATAATACTTACATATGATAATCACTGTAGTCATTTGTTGCCTGAATTTTAGCAAGTTTCAAGTTATAAGCCATTTTCTTGGTGACCACCCAACCCGTCACGGACAAGTAATTTAATGGATATGAGCTGTCCTTATCTTTGGAAGCTTTTAACTGTTTAGAATGATTAATAATATAATGTCTCACTGGACGTCATACACAATACTATAAAATTTTATACAATTTAATCGTTCCCTTACTC
>JAHZNG010003498.1:0-12265 GCA_027744375.1 Orchesellides sinensis
CTGGATTATGTAGATCAATCCATTCTTTTGTCTTTGACTCGACAAATTGACCATTTATAAAAAGCTTGGTGGTGGGGACGGATGCGGATGCGAATGAACGGGATGGGAGTCCACAGCCCTTTGCCTGAATAAAAAAGGATCCAAAAGGATTTGCATAAGGGCTCAGTTTGGTTATTCAATTGGTAAACTATATAGTAAAGTAAACCTTTTTATTATGAATTTTACGTACAAGTGCGACCTTCCTCAACGCTCTATGCATTTTTCAAACGATTCTTTTAGAAATTTGAATACAACTTTAAAAGGCACAGCCGGTGAGAAAAGGACGAGATGATGTGAAGTGAACTGATCTATGATAATATGCCTGGAGAAACTTTTACGAAGAATGTTGAATATTGTTCGCTTGTATAATATTAAGCTGCTACATGTGCAGAGGACACAGTTGTCAGGTACATGTGCATATAAAAGTATTTATTTTATCCAGGCAGATCCATAAAGTGTGTTTTTCTCCAGCAACACGAGATTTCTTGGTTGGTATTCCTGTCCTCTTGCATACTTTTTTATTGGATTTAATTTATGTAAAGATTAAAGACTGTTATACATGTAAGCGACGTAGCAGCGTAGTCTCCTCACGCCATATAATAGTAGTATTCTATTCTGGCTTCTGACTATCAAGGTCATCCAGTTTTCTATAAGCTATGTAGATGTAGGCTGTATATATATGTATCCTAAAACTACATAAGAATACTCATGAAACCGTATTCCAACTAGGTAAGCATTTAGCTTTACGGCTTGTTCTAATTCTGGCAAGGATGAAAATCATTTATGAATATGAATATGATTGAGGTGAGGATTAAGCGTAGCGTATGTTAAGCCCAAGTTATGCTCCAAGATTTATGTAATTCTAAATCCTAACTCTTTTATAAGAAAAGACTTGATTTAATCCTCTCTGTGAAAATTTGAAAATGGAACATTGCGTTTTGAAAATGAAAGATATTAGGCTGAAAGATAACGATAGGTACTTAATATTTACATACATGTCAATCAGTCAAGTATCTTTAATGTGAGCATATCATGAATATCATCATACTTTGTACTTGCAAAATTTAATGAACTTGACTTTAAAAACTATATGCCATGCATGTCATTCATGGTTCTGTTCAGACTGTTCTCTTGAGATGGTATTCCAAAATTGTATTTCATAGAATATATTGCGGATTATCGGTGGTTTAGCAAATACTTTTGACTCCCTGATCATGACAATTTAAACACGAAACTTATCTCAACGTTTATACTTATATGAAACGCTTGTGATATTACTTTTGTCTATATAGAAGATTCGCATGCATGGATGTAGTTTTTTAATATTAAATGTCAACTGCAACTTTAACGAAGATTTTAAATGCAAATATAAATACAATACAAACAACTAGTTAATGAATCCCATTCAAAAGTTCCTAATCTAATTAAAAAATCATGACTACTAAAATTACTTAGGATTCCAACATAGTAATATTTACAAAGGACACAGATTCGTGATATATGGGCTAGCTGAACCAAACCAATCATATTTCAAACATAGACAGATAAATAATACAACTAAGATGTAAGAGTAACAATAACACATTGAAAATTGGATTTATAACGTAAATTCTTATTTTTATTTACGTAAACAAATACAAGACCGTGTCTGGAAAAAAAATTATTTTGCTGATGAAGCGGCAGCCTTCCTCATCTGGGTAAGGACGTTGGAGAGTTCTTCACGCTTCCTCTTGGCACGGATGTGGGTGCCGAGCTACAAAACCAAAATAAGGCTTACAATTGGACCCACCTCTCCCTCTTCCCTTAAACCGTGTAAATCAATGCACATAAATTTATCAAATTATCTTCTCACCACTCTTCTTCAAGAACTTAAGGGCTCGCTTATCCTTAGAAACCTTCAACAACTCCATAGCCCTCTTCTCATAGGGAGCATGTCCAACCACTTCTCTGATGATATCCCTTACAAACTTGTTATGCTTAGTTTGTCTCTGCAATTAAAAAAAAATCACATCCAATCATTACTACAACATTCATCAAACACCAAATCATTACTTAATCAATTTACAAAAATCGAAACCCATTGTTTTCTATCGTAAAGAAGACATTACAGCCTGCCACCATAATTACCGGTAACACACTTTAACTGCCCAACTAAACATTTTACTCTCAGTCCTTTTTGACACTTCCCAGCGTCATGGAATATGATGTGGGAGCAACACATGAGGACTTAATCACCAATTAAAATATAATTTAAATAAAAAATACTAAATACAAAAGCACCCTTCCTATTTTTTTTTACTTACCCCCTTCCTTGACACTGGTCTAGGCTGGAGCTTATTTTTGATGGTCTTGTGACCCCGTTGGAGCCCAACGGCAATTTCTAAACGAGGAGCCATACTAACTGCTTGAAAAACCTAATTAATTAATTAATTAAAACTCAGAAACTGTCCGGATGATCCTCACTGGATGAGATGACTCCAATACATAAGGAACAATGCATGCGGTGTATCTGCCAAAGTGTATAGAATGCACCATTACTTTACCAGTTTAAATGAAAGCGCGCGTACTCTATGGTAGTATAGCTCTATGCCGCTAGGGTGCACCTATATGTAGGGTATTGAGCGAGTGCATTTACGCCTGTGTTGTTGCATTGGTGTATAAAGATGGGTGCATTGAATTGAAAACAACAAAAAAGGGAGGAAAGGATTTAGTTTGATTTTGGAAGACGAACGCGGCAAATGCTCTCTGGTTGGAAATTTGCAAAAAGGTAAATTGTAAATAAATAAATGAAATTCTGTTAAATTTGTGATTGATGATTGATTTTACTAGCTGGTGATTGATTATTAATATGTAGCTAATTTTTTTGGTGCTGGAGTGAATTTGGGGAAATTTGAATATAATTTTTGGGTGGATTGTTTTTCATTTTAGAATTCAGAGAGGAAATTTGTGGTTTTTAGTTGGAGGCGTTGTTGGAGGTGAAGATGGAGGCAGAGTTTATCTACGAGACGGATTTAAGTGCGTTTGCACAAGCGGCTGCAGCAGGTGTTCAGGTTCCTGTTACAATCGGGGGAGGAGCGGAAGTGGAAGGTCATCATGAGGTTACGGCTGGTGAGGGAGGAGATTCAGATTCATTCGGAGGAAGTGACCACTCAACAGGTTATTACAGAAGAAGGGGAAGTGGGTGGAGGTAATGTAAAATGTGTTTAGTTTAATGGTGAGTATTGTAACCAGTTTAGAATGGACTTGTGAATTAATTGTTTGCTTTATTTTAATATGCTTTAGAAATGGATGCTACAGCCCAAGCCGTTGCTGGCATTCCTGAAGCTTCGTCAGAGTTACAACTGCAGGATGGTCAGATAATAACGGAAACAATGGTGACAAGTGAAACGGGTGATCTCATGATGTCCGCAGCTGATTCTGAGGTTGGGGCGCTGCTCAGTGCTGATCAGATACCGATTATGACTGCGGGATCGCATATTGCTCAACCGGATATTGAAATCTCACCTGAGGATGAGCTAAGGAGTAATGAGCGACTTGATAGGTCATCACCTGATTTGTGGCCACAGAACTGTAAGTGGAGGAGATAATGAGGGGATAACTAATTGTTTGTTTATAAGCTTGGTCTGATAGATTTTGTCATTTTTTGCTTTTAGTGTCCTCCGCCGCACAACATATTCTGGCTAAAAGCTCGGTCAAAACTGGAGAGTCGGAACCAAACTTAGGAATTTGGGCGCAAGGATTAGATCCAGAAGATATCAATTTGTTGCATCGTAAGCCAACATTTTAACAAAGCATTCTGTCCTACATCCTATTTACATATTTGGGTTTTCAATTTCAATGTGTTGAGTGTTGATGTATTGATTTATAAAACTTTTTTGTAGAGTTTGGAAGTCTGACATCTTCTAGCCTGGTTGAAGAAGTAAAGAAGCTCCAAAACATTGCTTATCAACTTGGACTAGAAGAGTCTAAAGAAATGACCAGAGGAAAGCTTCTGCACGTGTTGGATGAGGAAGAGACTACTTCAAAGATAAACGCCAGCCAAACAAGTCATTCAATGTGGCAGTAAAGATAACGCTGATAAGTGTAAATTTTTATGTACATAACGTAACGTACATTATAGTGTAGTTTAAGGTACAAAGTAAGACAATACTTGCTAATTGAAATGGTTGTACGTATGCATTATATACAATCGTAATCGTTTTTCAATTTTTAATATATCGTTCTTTTCGTCTAAAATGCGTTTTTTATTTGTGGAACTTGTTACTTTCTATATAAGTAAAATGATTTTCTTAGCTAAAAAAACATTAAGGTTGACCAAAATGTCATTTTGATCATTATATAATCGAAACAACAATACTATCGGTTTAGTTGAGATTGAGGCTTCAATATGTTCATCATCTTCCTGCATGTTATAGAATCATGTCCGATTTATGCGGCATCAATTTCCGTCGTGTCTACTGTTGCACTTCCATCAGCATTCAGCATGATGGAAACTTTCCCCGGTTTAGATTCTGGAAATTCTGGACTGGAACTTAACAGCATTTCCCAGTTCGTATCATTTACTTTGATTAATTTATCATTCCTGAATAAAGCCTGTTTCCCGAAAATTCGGGGGACAACAATATTGTACACATTTTCTATCAGAGAAACATGCTTATAGTCTTCCTGTATTCCTATTTCTTTTGCCATTTTTAGAAAATATTGCCAACATCCAAGTCCAAAGTCTCCAATCTGAAACCATAAAGAGTATGGAATACCCTGTTTTTTCTTTTTAGCTTCCTCTTCTTTCACTGCAGCTTCCATCTCTTCAAATGATAGTTTTGTCTTTCCTTCAAGGTAGCTTACAATATATCTAGCCTAGAGGAAATAACATGAAAATATTGAAGTACATGTGTTACAGGTATACAAAGTGCATACCTATTAATTTAGTTGTAGTAATTTAAGTAATCTCTTTTAACCTGAATTTCCATAATTATGTACTCTGGAGAGCGATAGCACATATTGAGGATAGAAAGTGTTGGCCGTTTAGTAAAGATTGTCATGTTATACAAGTGTGGAATGTATTTGTCATTTATCACTTCTAAACTACACTCGTCATTTAGAAAACGAAATTGTAGTCCATATCCTGCATTTCATTTTGAATTTAGAGAGACATATAAGGCATTTAAGTTCTTACAGATAAACTTTAAGCATGTACAAGTAAGTATTACTCAGCTAACCTGTGCAAAGCACAATAACATCGCACGTAACTGTCTCATTATCTTCCGTTACAACTCCATCCTTTGTCACAAGCTTTACATTCTTCACCTCCCTAACATTACTCGGAAGCAGTCCCAGATTAAAACCAAAGGGGAATTTGTGGCAGACTGTAACTTGCTTTGCCCATTTTGATAAAATTACTCCGATGTCACCGGAAGTAGGTCCTAGCCCAATGCATACAACATTTTTCCCTTCAAGCTCCTGTCCATGTTTAAAATACTTACTGTGCATAACTTTCCCCTGAAAGTTTTCTAGTCCAGGAATAAGAGGCTTATGAGGATAGGCGTTCTTTCTGTTTGAAACAAACTTTATTATAATTTCAGTCCATTTCTCAACATATCTTTATAAGTTGAAATCTCTTCATTATATATACCCTATGCAAATTATAACGGCATCAAATATTTCTTTGTTGTAAACGTCCTTGACGTGATTGTGTGTCTCCACGATCCATCTCCCTGGCTCGCCTTCCTTCGCATTGGGGTCCTCCGGGCGAATATCTACAACTGCAGTGTTGACCTAAATATAGTTTGTCAAAATATTTCCTTACCATAAATGACTCATTAAATCAAGTTTTACAAACCAAAGGTTTTGATTATCATTACTTGAATATGTGGCCATAAATTGAAATGAGTTGCATAACCCTTCAAATACTCATGCATTTCTTCTTGCGTGGCAAACGTATTCTGATCTTTCTTGTGATTAAAATCCTTGAACTNTTTCTTCTTGCGTGGCAAACGTATTCTGATCTTTCTTGTGATTAAAATCCTTGAACTCCATAAGAACATAGGGCAGATTGCAGCTACACACAAATAGTGCAGTGATTTGTTTTGGTAATTTTAAGTTATCCTTTTGATTTGTAATATGGAAATCACAGCCATGAGAATGTTTTCTCTCACCTTAAATTGTCATACATGGTCGTTACATTTTCCGGATCGGGATCGTTCACCAAACCCTCTTCATTGTTCCCATTCTGGCGATTGTTGCTTCCTCCAAGATTTTTGGAAGATGTTGGAAATGTCTTTTTTCCATTATAATGCCACATCCCTCCAATGTCGCTCTTTTGTTCGAAAATTGTACCTGTAAGGATAGGACTGTCTAGAACCCTTCTCAGGGAAACGAGTCCTGCGGGACCTCCGCCAACTATGCATACTTTCTTTCTCCCATATTCAGTAGATGATACTTCGTTTGATCCCATCTTTTTCTGAAAGTTATGTACTAAGCACTGTTCTGGAATATTATTGAAACTGGAATGTAAGAAGACAACAAAGCTTATGCAGGTTTTCTGAATCTTCGCGTCTTACTTATAGACATGTGCGAAATTTTTTATACGAAAGGACATCCAAACCCAAAATTTCATAAACTGGAAACATCCAGACTATGGAACAACTTTGCATTATCAGATGCCTGTTTGACGTATGAATGCATGCGATGTACCTGTAAGCTATTATTACATGCTTTGATTAAGATGATTTTTTAATTTCTGTCAGTTATAATGTAAAAAACTTGTTTTATGCTCTTTTGCATGGAACGGATGTAGAAAAGACACACATACAAACATATGAAGGGTACATTATTATACATAGCATTTTTTAACATCATCGTAGACGTAGACAGACAATCTCATATTAATCCAGCAGTCCAGCAGAAATGAAATAATCTTAATTGATTCACACCTCGCGTGTCAAATGTTCATGCCAAATTTTCATGCAAGTTCCAAGACGTCCATCAAGTTCGTAGCGACCTTGAACATACCTTGTAAACTTGTAAAAGTGTGAGACATATAACAGTCGTAATCGTAATTGGCCTTGGGCGATTGAAATGATGATATGTGTAAAGTGAAAGTGTATTCTTCCTCCAAGTCCTAACTGAATTGATGCAAAAAGGCTTGAAGGGTTAGCATTTTGCATGCAAGATCAGAAGGAGATATTTGGATTTGGATACATTGCAATATTTTGCAGGAGATCATGTCATGCACGAAGGAGGCGTACTGTGGTTTGGCTTTTTATTGTTTTAGTTAATTAACTATAACTTGGATGCTTGTAATGCATTGTTCATTTTTATACAGCTCAGCAAGCATTTTTTCACAAGTTCATGCAAATAATTATTCTTGGAGTATGTATCACATCACAATGCATGACATTTGACATATCTAATCTGACAAGGAGATTAGTCTGACAGGATATATGCTTTTAGCTTATGGCTATAAATGCATGGAATTTGCAGTGTACGAACAGCAGATCCGTTTTATGCTATGCTGATGCCTGATGCTATGTACCAGGTACTCCTTCCTTTCCTACTCCTATCAAAACAAAACAGATACACTTACACAGTACACATTACACATCCCTCTCTGACTGACAGAAAAGCATCAAGTTATGTTATGAGTCAGAGATTTAGCTAAATAATTATTTATTGAAAAATCACTCTTCTAGTTAGCCAGTATAAACAACAATTACGACAAACATTTGGTTTATTTAAATTTGCAACAACGGAAGTATTACTGTTGAGAAATTTGCTGTATTGAAGCAAATCAGCTGGCTGTCAGCTGTTTTCATAGTATTTGTAAAGCATTTAGGTTTTTTAATTAGGGAGGGGTATAGGAGTGTAGATAGACGCCTGTGGCGTGATTACTTTCAAGAAATAGAATATTATTGCCTTTAAGTGAGGCAGCTATATTAAATTTTCAACAAAATGTCAGAATACCGGCGAGAAATGGAGCAGGAGACGTATTCTCCGGAGGAGTTTGTGGAGAGATTGGCCTGGAGCACTAGAACAACTGGAGGAGAGTTTGAGCCGGAGCTTCTCCACAGCACCTTCTCAGAAGCTATTGCAGACCTTCAAGGAATCTTGGAAATGCAGCGGTTAAAGTGTACTCAAGTGGAAGGGATATTTGCCAAGGAAGAACAAAATTTGAGGGCGAGGCTGATGCTGTTGTCGCATCGCAATGGGACTGCTACAGAGAATTTGTCAGTATTAGAAAAGAAGGTGAACTCGGTGGCGACCAAGGTGGTGCATCTTGGGGATCAGTTGGAGTCGGTGAATTTGCCGAGGGAGAGGGCGAGTGAGGCGGCCAAGTTGCTTAAGCATTTAGCGGATTTTTTACAACCGGGGAATGTTCTTTTGTCGGATTTGTTTAGAGATAAGGAGAAGTTGTTTGAAGCGGCGGAGATTATTCAGAAGTTGCAGACCATTGCACAAGATTTGTCGACTGGAGGAACTTCAGCAAGGTATAAAAGTTATTTAAATGAAATGAAGATTATGAATTATTTTGTAAGTTTGCTAATACATCTCTTTCTTCGAATGTTTTGTAGATTTGAGACCGCGAGCAAAAAGATTGCTCAGAAGTATGACGAAATTGAACGGGCACTGATTGAAGAATTTGTGGCAGCTCAAGTGGTCGAGGATAGAGATCGGATGAAGCAGATTGCACATATCTTGTATAACTTTAAGGGTTACTCCCAGTGCGTGAATGCCTTTATTGAACAAAGCCAAATTGTAAGTTGACATTTGTTGTATTTTGTAAGGTCAAAAAAGCTCTGTATTGTATTACAATCAGAAAAATGTGGAATGACAATAAAAATATTATGTTGTTTAGGGTGGTTTCAAAGCAAAAGATGTATTTGATGACGTGATGCCCCTCTGCGACCTCAACAAGCCAATCATTGACCATGTATTCCCAAATCCAGAGCATGTCATGGGTAAATTTGTACTCCATATATTTCATGTTCGGATCCAGGAGACGGTGACAGCACAGCTATATGATAAGCAAGCTAATCAAGACAAATTCCTCAAGAATCTCTCCTCCCTCTACTCAAGGACAAGGAAGGTGGTCAACCAGTTGGAATCTTTTGACCTTGGAAGTGACTCTTCCTTCCTGGAAAAGATTACAGAGCAGAGCATTTGTATGAGAAAGAGTTTGTTGATTCTTTGCTACCCCTTATCACGTACGAGCTTTTAAAATAAATATATTACCACAATTATTATATATCATGTATGGTAGTGGTAAGTTTAATCTGTAAGTATTTGTAACTTTTACTTTCGTTTTAGTGCAACTCCTAAACTGTCAGAGTGCCTTGAAAAGAAACGAGCAGTTCTAGAGCAGATTGAAATCAAACTGGATGCCGGCATTGATCGTGCTTTGGATACGATTGCTGGATGGGTTAAAAATGTCTTGCAGCTGGAGCACAATAAGAAGGAGTTTTTCAAGTCGGAAACTTTCAATGACAATGAAAACTTGAACACTGTCTCACCCGTATGTGTAGCTCAATTTTTGTGAATTTTTAAAAAATCCATCATATGTAAGTAATTAACTGAAAAGGAAAAGTAATGCTTTGTTTTTTTTCTCTCTGTATAGGCATGCAGTAAGGTGGTGCGGTTTGTCAATCTTCAGGTAGGAAAAATGAAGGACTCGATGGATGGGAAAAACATTGAGGCTGTTTTGATGGAACTTGGAAATAGGATCCATCGTGTGATTTATGAGCATCTACTCATGTTCCAGTATAGTTCAGTTGGTAAAGATTTATCGAATCCTATCGAAAACATACTTACATTAATCATAGAGGGTTATATGATGTAACCTTCATTAAATATGCTTAATTCATCTTTTATTTTAGGTGCTTTCAGTGTCATTTGCGATGTTGGCGAGTACCTGAAATGTGTCAAGGAATTTAAAATTCCAATGCTAAACAAAATCTTTGAGACTTTGCGTGCCCTATGCAATCTTCTTATCATATTACCAAAGGATCTCAACAAGCATTTCAATCAGGAGGAACTGGTACGTAACTTGTTTTTTGCTCTACGTAATACAAGTTTTTTATATTAATTTTTGCTGTTTTGCAGATGTGCTTGGACCCAAGTATCAGGATGAGTTTTGTACAGCTAAGAACAGATTTTAAAACTGCGAGATTACATTTAAACACTGTCAACCAAATAACAAGCAAATAAATGACGCGGTTAGTACAATAATTATTACTATCAGTTGATACACATGTATAATTTTTGTTGTGGCTGAAAACGGAATTCTTTAATAATTCTTTCAAAATCGCAGTTCTTGCTACATAATACACATATGTATAAACACCGAACATGCAGAAAATTTTGCATAGTTTATATCATAGCGCGCGGCCAACAGACTTTTACAATGATTTAAATCATCTCATTTTTTCTCCTTTTCTACAGACAGAGCTTTGAGTAAAAACTCTTATAAAATAGTTATAGTTAAATATAAGTAGTTCAATACCAAATACAAAGTTTTTTAGGACCTACGTATTTTAAAACGGTTTCCTGAAGTAAAGTGAATCTTAGCATTATTCTACTTTTTAATCTTCACGAAAAAATTCATTTCATATACTCGAGTTTAACGGGATAGCTGACATTGTTGACTCGCCGTTTACAAGTCACACCGAAGTCGACAAGATAAGTTTCTACATCATACTTATATCATAATCATGATGTTTAGCAGATCGATGAAAAACAATGAAAAACGATAATATAGAGCTACTACTATTTGATTATAGCCGAACAACGACAAGGAAAGAGACTATAAAAAGAGCTTATCTTTCTAATCTACTAATAATAATATGTTTTAGAAGGTACGGTTCTGCCAAGACCACAGTTGCGGTTGCGAACTATTTCATGTACACAATTTAGTTTAGCAATATTTGCTGTCTAACGCATACGATAAACGTTCTCCTCATGAAGTTCACTCAGTTCTCCATCAAAGTCAATCTTTACTTGAAAGTCAAGGTCACGGTTATTACGTGAGTTCTGTCTCAGCGTAAACCGTCCTTGAATTTCCTCTCCCTAAAATAATAAATCAAACACTAGTTACAGTAACATGTACTTCCAAACCAATATTGATTTTATTTGCTTGTTGGACAAGATTCGTACCTTCTTAACGGTAGCGTAGTCGTTAAGATAAAATACCGTCTGCTTCCAGTGGGTGTAAGGAGCCTCTGGAGCAGTAGAGAACCACGTCCGCTTGTGGCATTTGGAGAACTCCACAGTAAAGAATGTTACAACAGCGTGAACATAGTCATCCCGACGGGCCTGGAGATGAAACGGTACGGAAAAGTTAAGATCTTCCTTTCGCAGGGTGTTCAGATCAACCTCCAACAATAAACAGTGGCTCGATACAACCTATTTAAAAAATTAAACGATTCTCAGATTAAGAATTAAAAAAAATTCATTAGTAGAATATCTAACAAAATCATTACTCACCATCTTCTGATCCACAACATCCACCAATGGCTCTCTGATAGCTACTTTCCGAAGGCAACTCATATCAAAACCATAGACATCATCCCACCAGTGAATCTTATCATCTTTATATTGACGGTCCTCAATGGCTGTGATATACAATGAACACTTGTCAGGGAAGAGCATTCCATTAGGCGCTAACCATTTGTCCCTGGCGTACAAAACAGTTTCCAACATCGACTCATAGAAAAGGCAGTATCCCATCCATTCAGAGATAATAATATCAACTTTCTCCACTGGCAAGTCGACCTCTTCAACTTTTCCTATAAACATTTAACAGGTATACCTGTTACTCCCCCGTGTTAAATTAAGCCTAAGTAAAATTCAGTTATATTTCAAATTAACGAACCTTTAATAATTGTAATTACATCGCCGAATCCGTTTTGCTGGACAATGGTCTGCGCATGCTGAGCAATATTGGAGCACTCAATTCCAATGACTTTCCTCGCACCCGCTTTAGCTGCAAACATTGATAAAATTCCAGTGCCACATCCAACATCCAACACGACCTTGTCCTAAAATCAATCACAAAATTGCCAAACATTAATGCCTCCACCCTCCACATACAAACTCTTATCTTATCTTATACTATCTTATCAAAAGCAATTCAACCCTCCATACCTTGAATAGGTGCTTGTTATAATACATTGAATTTCGATAGGTCATCGTTCGAACTTCATCTTTCAGCATCTCCTCATGAATGCCAAAG
>JAHZNG010003499.1:0-13220 GCA_027744375.1 Orchesellides sinensis
TTCATTATAAAACGAGCATCTTAGCCAGTACGTGTCCCCACTCTCACTTGCGACTCTTCTGATTCTAATGGCTTCGGCAACAAGATTTTACGTATAGACAAGACAAAAAGGGGGTGATTTTTGTGCTTTGTAGTTATTTGAGCTTGGAAATAGACAAGTACATGTGTACTAAAGCATTTTGTATGTGATGTGTTTTGAAGTGGCTCATTAGCAGGCAGACAGGCATGCCCATCATGGCTCTAGGTGATGTGATGTGATTAGATAGGCAGAGGGGGATAAGTATATTATGCATACAGCCCAAGCATAAAATTCCTTTTCGATAGTATCGATGAGAGGAGTGTAATGTTTACCAAAGTAGCTTTCACTCTGATTTAGCTCTCCCTCATATTGTATTTTGCATTGAAACAAGAAAGTTTTTGATTGTAAATGGCTAATGGGCTACACCTGAGCGTAAAGGATTCTCTATGTATTTTCATCATGTCAAGCTATATATTATATACATATATACATTCTTTGAAGTTTTTTCATCCTTCCCGGAATTTACCTTGTTAGCAGGTACCAGCATAGCAAAAAGGCTTGACTTATTTTCTCCTTTGGAAATTGCTTAAGCTCGCAAATACATCTATACATATGGTAGTACATGGCATGAGTTAATGTTTCAACGGATAATAATGTACTTGAAAATGGAGAAGACTTTAATTGACAGCTTTACTCAAAATGCTATTTCGGTACTCATATCATATTGGTTTACGTTATTCTTGGGAGTTTTTGCACAATAGCAACCCACACAAAGCTATATTCTATGTCAGATAAACTAACAATGCATGCTAAAAACTCAAAACGCACCTCATTAATTCCTCCAGTGTCGAAGAATAATGGGATATTTAGTATTGCCCCACAGTTTTTAGCCTTTATTTAGTGAAAAGTCCTTGAGTAGAATCTTGTTTGCTCATGTGTAATTTGAAGCACAGCTCTGGCATTATTTTTGCTCGTTCGTTGTTTCTAAATCTGCCCTAGTTATGGTATTATAATCGAGTTGGTTTTGGTGAAAGCACATACGCACACAGCAAACAAGAAAAGCTTGTCTTTTTTACTAGGTAGATTATGACAGAAATGAGTGGGGTGTTGTGGGTAGTTGGCAATCATAATGGGGGTTTACTTGGGGAGAAAGCGTTTTACAAGTGTATTTGTAGTGCTGGGTTAATGCTACTTGCTACTTGTTGTATGAGGTTATGGTCCATCCAACAAAGTTGCTGTTATGTATTTTACAATTTTGCCGTGGTATATGCATGTGTGCTAGGGTAACTAATCTGAAGAGAGAAAGTTGCTAGAGTTTTTATGTGTAGGAGAGAGCAATCGAACTGATATCTACTGTTTTGAAGTATTAAAAGTACATATATACATAAATCGTAGTTATAAATAACTTGAATGATTTTATTAATGAAGTTGCATAAACACTTTTATTCATTTTTTTGCCATTTTACGTAGAGGCGAATTATTTGCATGTTTTCTGAACACAACCCAACAACCAAAAACTAACTCTGCAAGGGAGCTGAGGAGATAACAGGTGGTTAACGTGTTGATTAAATTCTACAGCAAAGCCAAAGCTTTTTAGGTTAGGTATGAGCGTGATGTAAAATGTAAAATACATACTGAATCCATTTTGATTATTTCATAAACTCGTGGTCAGTTGATATTTAAATGCGTAGTAAAAGCTCGTATTGATACGGATGCGGTCTCGACAAATTTATTGCTTTGCCTAATTAGAATTTTTTGAGTGAAATAAGTTTCTCACGCTTGAGGGAATTTTCTTAAAATATGCTCAGAAGAAGAAATATGGAGTTAAGAAAACTCATCGATCACAATAAATATATTTCTAACCACTTAAATCCCATATATACTAATACTAATATACTACTAAGTAAATAACGCGAGGGTGGAAAGATATTAAGAACATACTTGAATATACAGGTAATTCGTGTTTATGTAAATCATAAATAGAAGTTTCTATATTTTATTATAGGATATAGTGGAATGTTAGGTTGAAAGTATATTATATGCATTATAAATTTAGTGTACGTAGGTATACATAGAATACAGGGCAGAAAGAAAGCCATCATCAAGGTGTAATTGTGATCAAAACATATGCATAATTCTTATTATTGTACATAGTATATTTATATATTTACATTGTAACGTGGCTAGTTAGTTAGCCATCACTTTAAGTACTCAGAACAGGGTTAAATTATATGGGTAAGGATACATAAATAAGGGAAAGGCAAAGTCAACGTGGCAAACTGGTCGAGCAAAGTAAAAATGCCTGCAAGAAAGTTAGAAAGTGATGTGACGAGGATTCACCCTTATATTACTTTCAGTCACAGGCGAGGTGATAACAGCAATTAGTTCGATTGATACTTTTAGGATAGGAAATAGTTACTCTTAGAACTTGGGCTTAGTCAAGATGAAAAGTTGGCGTATCGGTAGAGTACTTAGTTTGTAAATCGTAAGGGTTAATTAGGTTTCTATAAGACTCCACCAGTGAGCACCAAACTTGCAAATATTGCGAGACAATCAAATCCTGACATGTATGTTGTAGTTTTCACACAAAAATGGCATTACATGAGCAGTCTGTACATTTTTCACTAGATAAATTTACACTAACTTTAAAAAATTAGTATTTTAGACTAAATGTTGTCTTAATTGTCATTGTTGTCACAAAGTGTAGTATTGTTGGGTATTCAGTAGCCTGTCAGACTTGTGTCTAATAGTTTAATGTATCTAATTGTTTGTAAATCTATACTTTTGTAATCCGGCTTGAGTTGAGTGTTGAGTCATACAAAGTATACTAACCAAACTTATATTTTTGACAAGTAGATTACAGCTACAGGCTACAGGGTTTGCATACAAAATATCTAGGTTTAGTTGTAAACATATACGAAATGTCGCACGACTTTCTCCTTCCTTTTTGCTACTTTGAATTCCTCAAACTCTTAATATTTTACACATGCTTTGAGCAATAAGGTGCCTAAATTTTTTTTTTAAATCAGCCCTTACTTGCCTGTACTACTGCATAATTAATGCGTGGGGAGACGGTGTTTTGTTTGTGGTAGACTTCAAAAGTTTGTTTAAAGTGTGTAAATTGCTTTTACTTTTTCTACTACATCCATCATCAAAACATTCTTTACCTAACTTTGACCAAATGAAGAAAAAAAACTTATTCCCTTGATGGATGTTACTTCACGTGTAAAAGTTAAAATATCATCATCATGCCGCAGCATGTTTATCTTCGTACATACAATTTCTTACCTGTCTTATATGCGGTCATTTTACTTAAGGTATACTTTTCTTTCAGTTTCCATTTTCAACTTTCTCCAGCAAACTGATGAGTTTTGTGAGCATCGTAAGTGAGTGCTGGGCACGGGAGAAAATGTAGAGCACGGGCATCTTGCCATCATGCATACACTAATAAAAGTCGATAGTGTAGACGACTGGGTGAAAGCATGCAGGGGCTCATCCACTCGTGTAGAAAGTGAGTCAAGTAAAAGGCCTTGGGAATTTTTCTCATCCACATCAGCTACTCTCTCTCTCTCTCGCTCACTCTACTCGTCTGTACAAAAATGCATGCAACAGTTAGTTAGCAATGTACTTGTATCTTAGGAGAAAGTTTAAGAGCTACCGAAAAAGTTGCCACTGGTGTTCTATAGCTTTTTGATGCAAAGAAAGGCACCTATGCTCATCTTCCTACCATTTAACATTGTTAGAGAAAGCAGCACACATGAAGTTGTATATAAAAGGTCTATATAGAAAATGTGTAAGCCTGTGTCAGTTTTCTTTCGGTCGGAGAAAAGAAAGAGGGAAAGAGGCAGTTGATTTGTGAGACTTTCCCTAGATTTCCAGGCTTAAAATCTCCTGTTTTCTACCCTGCCTACGTGCAAAAATACTTGGGATACTACATTGTATTACATACATGCATGCTGTTCATATATTTTATGGTCATGCACCTGTGGCCATGTTAGTTGGTTCGTGGTCGTATAAAAATACATACGTTTATTTTTAGGTAGAGAATTTTCATTGCACGATCGCAACTGACTTGAAGGGAAAATGGATGGCGACGGTGGATTACAGTTAAAAGTATATGGGCTGACACATAAATTTTGAAATGTATTGTCATACATACTATTTTTGCGACAAGAAAATAACATTTTCGTTGTTGGAGTAAAGCCTGGAGTTGTTAAAGTTTGAGACTGGAATGTAATGAGAACAAATGCGGTGTAATAAGCTCTCTCTCTCTTTTCGATTGTCTCAACTTTTTTCAAGCTTTTTGGGTTGGTGCATGTTGTGTGCATGTGCTATCAAATATAGCAGTGACGACCATGAAGATGGTGTGATGTCATCTAAAAAGGGAGAAAAATATTAGCGGCATCTACTTCCCATTCTTTATGTGTGAAAGAAAGTAGTCACGTAGTGTAATGATGATGATGAGAGAAAAGAGGTGGATACCAAAAAGTAATATAAAATACTAATAATATGTGTAGAAAGAGCGGAGCGGAAAATGACTTTGTGCAAGAGTTAAAAGAAGGCAGGTTGCAGTGTGTGCTGGATGATGAGTTTTATGCGGGCTAGGTGTGTTTGGAGAAGGTGGTGTGGCGTTGCTAGTAAAAAAGTGTAAACTATCTTTTATAAACTTTTTTATCAACCGGGTGGTTGTGTCTGTGTGTATTTTCCCTCCACTGCAAAACTTTTCAATTTACTTAATTTGTATCACTTTACGATAAAATTGGGAGCAGTTTTAAAAGCTGCGATGGAAAAGAGTGAGCCAGGGATATAACAAATTGCTGATGCTACAGGATTTAGTGATTGCACATGAAAGAGAAACTTCTTTTGGGAAAAATGGTGAGCATGTTGTGCAATAAAAAGTTACACAAATTTGTACTTCCAAGCATTCATAAAAGTATTTTAGTTTGAATCCAACTGATTCATCATATTTCTTTGTAAACGGAAACACAATTAATTATTTAAAAATTTGCTGTAAAACTTGTCTGTCATCAAAAATTTCCTAAAAATAAAATAGCCACTATTTCAATAGTAGATTCAACACAGTGCTTCAAACTGGGTACTATTTTTTAAACCTTGTATATTTTCAACTTTTTCCTAACAATGTTGAAAAAATAACACTCTTTTTATATGGGTATTGCTCCACGTGTCAAAATGGCTCTTTCTACCACTAAAAACTTTTCATTTGAATGTAATTTTCAAAAACTGGCACCAGCCTGGGTGCCATAAAATACCTGGACTATGCCTGTGCCCAACTTTTTTAACCTAATTACTTTTACCAACCGCTTTTTTGTTAAAGAAAGAGACATTCTTTACTTCATGAAAACCAAGAGACGTGTAAAAAACGTGAATGTAGCAGCCGCATAGTCACATGTGGCTATCCACACAAGTACAAAAGTGAGAAATATGAAGTGAATGTAGGTGAAAGTATTTTTATCTTCTTGGGAATGTGTCTGATTACGCAAAAGAAAGTTTAAAAAATTCGTCCCTGTTGAAAATTCTTTCTGGCATACATTCTGTTTTGCATCCAGAGACTACTAGTAGCATCATCACCATTACAGAAAGGTTAAATGTATAGAGAAAGTTGTTGAAAGTGTGGGTGTTTTGAGTGAAAGTAAATCCGCACTAGAATCATTCTTTCTACACACCACCTACCTATGCACCCATGCACCTTTACATGGAAGGAATTATAACAAAAGACGAATATTATGTAATCCAATATCTGGGCACGCATCCTCAAGCAAATTGTTGATGCAATAAAAATGCGAATATGCTTTTCCAATTTTTACAGAGTAACGAAAACACTGAAATTTCTTTAATTCCACCTGATCCAAATTACATGCGGGATTCATACCATTCACTACAACCGACTTTCGCTTCTTGAAAAGAAAATATGAAAGCATGTAAAAAGGTGTTGATAAATATGCTGAGCCCTCACCAGGAATTCATTGTCAACTTTCAGTGTGCAACCGAATCTGATACGAGATTGCATGGCTAGACTTCATTACATTCAGAGTGGCATTATGGGGAATGATGTATAGCTTGATGATATTCATCTAGTTCGAACACCCACCCGGTCTAATCATTACAATATTTTTAAGATACTCAAATGAAAAGCTTCTTATCTGATCTAAACGAGTTTTGTAGAATTCATGTCACGCTGAATTTATCTATCAATGTAAATTTCCTTTATGCACATATCCAAATTTTGCATCGTTTCTTGCGCTTCTAAACCAAAAGCTCTCTTGTCTTCAGCATGTTAAACTCATCCATTGCGTTTAGCCAGCCGTAAGTAGTGCTCTTTAAAGGGAAATCTAAAGGAAGAGATAATTACCACAAATAATACAAAACAGGAACTTTTCTTTGTAAAACTAATGAATGACCCAAATTGTCCCAATTACTACGGTTGTTGTACAGAGTATAAATGCAGTTAAAAATGTTTTTCCTTTCATTTTTCCCGAATCTTTTTTTGCAACGGAACTTGAGTTTTAAATTACAGTTATTTATTACAACACCACTGGCCACTCCTTTCTTTGGGGGTAAAGCAGAAAGTGATCGCGTTTTTATCTGATTCTTAAACTTTCAGTCATGTCCGTATGCACAACTGTATTTCATTTTAAGTTCCTTCCTGCTTGGTAATAACAAAACCAAATCTTTATCTGATTCGTAAGAGAGAGAGAGAGAGAGAGAGTATCTTACGTATGCACAACTGTATTTCATTTTAAGTTCCTTCCTGCTTGGTAATAACAAAACCAAATCTTTATCTGATTCGTAAGAGAGAGAGAGAGAGAGTATCTTTATATGTAATGGATGGTTAAAGTTTAAGGTTTAATTATTCAAGGCGGTTGATTTTATATATTGATTAATAAACGTCGTTGATTCCAAGTACCGTACCTTAGTAAAAATACTAGGCTATTTACATTCATACAAAAAGATTATGCTTTTGTGAAAAAACTAATTTTATAAAAAATTATTAATACCTACATATATATATATATATATCTTATGCTTGTATAGTTTAGTTTTACTAAAACTTCAAATTAATCACTCGTCGCATAAAAACGCTGTGAGGCTCTTTCCCTGCTGAAAATATCTTGAGAATAGTAGACGTGGAGAGGGGGTTAGTAGCTGTTTACTTATCGTAGTTTAGTTATATGTAGCAATAGCAAATTATGCCAGCATAAAATTAGCATGTAATGTAAATATGCAGAGCGACCTGTCGTAAAAACTGATGAATTGGTTTTATTTAGCTTGTGTATGGTTTCGTAAAGATTGAGTCAAGGCTCGTATATTCTTATTAGGAGGAGACGAGTAGGTTATTCAAAGTAAATAAAATACTTTAATTAAGTGAAAGTAAGCCATGGTCTTACATTGTACATATTCCAATCAGGATAGATGCAGGGAGGCAGACGCAACTGTTTGCCATCTTTTTATGGCGGATTATAAACGGTTGCGAATGCAAAAATTAGGTCGATGACGATAATGGTAGGGAAAGTTGTTAAATCACTGTTCACTCTTATGTAGTATATAAGCACTAAAATGTATCGTACATGTATTAACATTGCATTTATACAATTACATACGTACGTAAATAAATGCTGAATTTTTAGCCAGAAAATTTTTTTTAGCTTATTTTAAAGGAGTCATGTTCGGTTTGATGATGAGTTAACCGATACGTTTCCTGTTTTTTTGCTAAATAATCCGGTTACGTTACACATGCGAATTGAAAACTGTAGACATGGGTTATGACAAATAGTTTACATGGTGTAAAAAGTATATTTAAGACAAAGTTTCTTAAGTGGTTTCAAACGTGATCTGTAAAATATGTTAAAATTAATTAGTTATTGATAATTTTCGTAATATAAGATAGTCAATAGTGCAATTACGCATAAAGTGTTAGACAGACACCCAATACTTAACCAAAAGACAACCTGTGAATAAAACCTTTTTGTCCTAGCTCTTCTACTAATTTATACACACCATTAAAGACTAACAATGATGGAAGATGAGATTTTAAAGCATCATGTTAAATACTAAAGATGTAGTAAAAACGATTTTAGAGAAAGAATATACAATGTAGAATTTTGTGAATGAAGCTAAACAAATGTTCTTTTTGAACGGGCATCCCAAAAACTTAAATATACTTGTAAAATTAGCTCACGCATAGGGGTACCGGAAAAAAACTCATTCCATTGATGAAAATGTGAGCAGCAACTTAATTTTATGAAAAAATAAGTTATTTAGTCATGTACAATGTTTAAGGTAAAATTTAACGATATTCGTGCGTATAACTTACTTTTTCAGAAAGCTCTTGAATGAGAGGACTATAAAAAAGCTTTGTTTAAATTATCATAACCGTTCATTATGTAATTAACTTAGTACCTTAACATGGATGCAAGATAGTACCTTTTAAACATAAAAAAATATAGATTAAACTCTTGAATTAAAATGTAAAAACAAACCCCATTCGAAATGACGATAATATAAACGTGTTCTTCAACCAACAAAGTGTTTAAGTAAAAATGGTTGTTGTTAAAAGTTAAAAACTGTAATTTAGAGAAGATTTAATGCATAATATTATTTAATGTACCTAAAACAATTCAAGATAAATAATGTTGGCTAGATGGCTTGAAGAGTACTAAACAGTGTGATGCAAAATGAAACGAAATGTAATAAAAATTCAAAAAGTATTGCTGGCGAATGATATTTGTAGTTAAGGGTAGGTTATATATAAGTATTGGCACTATGCATTTTCTTTTTTGGCAAATTAAAGAGAAATTGCAAATGGTTGCTTTAACCTAGTAAAAAAGTATTGTAAAATATGCAAATGTTTTTATATATGAAAATCTAGGCGCAATTAAGTAATAATGGTATTAAAATATTCGGAGAATGAACAGAGCTGCTCAGACTGTGCAGTGTTCATTTTCTAAATACTTAGGTAAAGAAACATCGCTAATCAGACTAACCACTCATTGAAGTACATAATTCGGATTGAGAACAAAAATGACTTAATGTCCGCTATTAAACTCTAAGCTCTAATAAATGTTTATAAAAGCGCAGTATAAACGAAGCGGAATGTACCAGGGTGTTAAATAGACAGTGTACAAGTACCACATACAACAATGGTATGAGTTTTTAAGCCCGCATGAAAACAAGTTGCCAATTTCAAATGTAAACCAAATTAAAGCAGTATAAAATACGACAGTTTATAATGTAACTATTATTGTTATCTACAAATACAATAATACAATGTCAGTACGAACAAAAGAATTTTGAAAATACACAATCTGATTACAAGTTTGATTGATAAATCGTATAATATCGTGAATAATAAAATAAAACTGGCGAATATACCATGTTAAATAGTAAAATACTGACATTTTATTTTGCATCTGACTGAAAAGCACTCATAAAACATTTCATGGAAGCGCAACTCACTCCACCCAAGTACAAACAATTTGAAGAGCGTTTATAGTGTGTCCTGTCGAGAAGTCGAGAGATATGTATTATAATGAGGAGGGTAAGATACCTGCTGCGCCGAGGAATGAACTAATTTCACAGCCCGTTTCGATTTTTGATCTTGCTCTTTTGATATTTTATTGTATTAAAAACTACAACTAATTAAAGTATGAACTGTAAATGAGAATATATTTTAATTCTTAACATACTGACTTGGCCACACAAAAAATGTATTGCAAATTACAAAAATAGTTTAGTAAGTAACTGGTCAGCTTTTGATAAGCGATTAATTATTACCATTTAGTCAGTCATTTATCTAGTTTACTTGCTAGAGTTAATGCTGCTACTGAACACAGAATTGTTCAAGGATAAATCCGCCGGGTTGGCAATTTGTTGAGCTAATGTCTCCAGGTATGTTTTCTTATTCATAAGAATATTTGTAGCTTCATTGATATCCGGAGGGAGGACGCCATCCCCTGAAAGTTTAGATAACTCCTGGGAAGCCTTCTCATGGCGAACTTTCAGCACCTCGAAGTCTGCCAATAGCTTTTCAACATCTTTAGATGACACAACTCCTTTTCTTGAACTTGATGCCTAAACAAAATGATACAAAAGCCCAAAATTAAATATTAATTATATTTAACAAGATGAATAATGTTATAAATTGATAAAGATAGTCTCGTGCCACCTCAAGCTTATCAGCCTCGGCTTTGTAAGAATCACCAGCAATCTTCAACCTCCTCAAGTTGTCAGCCCCCATCTTATCCTCCCTCTCTTTCCTCGCCGCCCTCAGCTCCATCAACTCCTTCTTGGCCAATCCGTTGTTCTTAGAGAGCTCCCTCTTTTTCATCTGAATGTCTTTGATATCCTTGTGAATCTGCTCTTTTAACGCCTCCTTCCTCGCCACATCTTGAACAACTGGAAATCCAAGCCCCGCCCAGTCCTTTGGCTCGTTACACAGCAACTGTTGAAAAACCAGGTGGTCCGGATTGTGAAAGAGTTGATTCAAAGCCTCCTTTGTCTTGGAGCCATTGCTCACATTAGTCGCCTTGATAGACTCTTTGAAGAACTCCTCCAAATTCTTGAGCATCTGCTTAGTCTCCCCTTTCAACTCTTTTTTATCCTGGCCAAAAAAATTTGCCATAACCTTTGACACTTCCGGACTGGAGTAGAGCAAGGCTGCTTTGGTCATGTCAACCGAGTCATCCTGGAATGACTTTTTGAACTTGAGTTGTGCGATGTAAGCTTCGATTTCGTCTTCCGGGACTGGAGGCAAGGCGGAAGTGTTGCTCTGCTTGGAGGAAGATAAAACAACACTATTGTCACCACTTGCCATTTCTACTAATTTCACAACTAACCCAGTCAACTCTTGCACAAAAACGAAACAACAAAACAGAAAAATGGAAAGATGTGCGGATTGTTTTTGTAGCTCTTTGTTTTGGCTGTCAAAAGAAGTGAGTGGGTTAGTGTTGTGGTGCCAGACCACATCCTTGCCGCCCCACGTCTCCCAACACCCCGTCATCACTTTTCGACGCTTACCTACCTACTTCTACTTTCGCAACCAACCAGGGCACAAACTGACACTCGCGTACATTCCAATGAGCGCCTGCTTTCCACACAGACACAGACGTTTGCAACGTGCAACTACTTCATTTTGATAGCATGTACAATTTTTAGATAAATTAGATTTAGAAAAATTCAGATTAATTAGATTTGGAGGGTTGATCACCTTGTCTCAGCGAAATGAATATTGCGAATGTATGTGAAATGGATAAGATCAGGAAGGAGGGACAGGAATCCATAAAATATCGCCTCTACCTCCTTTCATCTTGCATTTAAGTTGAATCTTTATCAAGATATTATTACAATTATTATAATCGTAAATTACAATGCTGCAGTGCAACCATACTCCCATTTACATCCTACATTCATGTTGGGCAGCGTGTGACATTAAAATTGCCGTAGAGAGATAACAACGAATTCATCCTCAAGTGCACCACCACCTCACTCAATGCATTGGGTACAAAATTAAGTTAGTCGAGCTTATTATGTTGCTATTGCTAGCCATTCAACAAGAAGACAATTATTGTTCAATTCTATTTTGATTGTGTTATCTCGGCATTTGAAGAGAATATGTGATTTATAATGTGCCAAAAACTTGATGCGTTAAAAAGGTTTACATAAATCGGGAAATCCACTGATTAGACATGAAATAACATGATATTCGTTGTTGAAAATAAAATGATTAATTTTACACCAACAACTACTCAACATTTGCTATACTATTTTAACAAAAGCACTCCCCTCAAGTAACGTCAAGTCAGTAGTGAAGCGATGGTAAAATCATTTGGATGAGCTTGTTGTAAAAGTATGTGCAAGCAGTATTGGAATTAGTTGAATTTGATTTTTAACTGCGACGAAAATGCAGTCTATAACCCTTTCTAAATCCCAACTTTACTCCTTGGTAGTAATAACGTTATCTTTGTCTTCAAGATGGCAATTGTCGGTAAGCGCAAACCCATTTTTGGATTCTCAGACTTCTCTTTTTGGATCAGGAGAAGAATATCTAGATCCAGAAAAAGATTACTTGCTCAAGTGGAGCATTATACCTGAGGAGGAAACAATTTACTTCATAATTCGAGCAAACACTACTGGCTACATTGGCTTTGGAATGTCCCCAAACGGAAATATGGCTGGATCGGATATTTTCATTGCTGGCATTTTCACAAACGGAACATCATACAGTTTTGTACGCTTGGATACTTCATACCAACTGTATTACATTTATTTAAAGATTGCCTGTAACTAAATATCTGCAATATTTAGGATGGTCATGCCGTTAGGAATTCGGTGCCATTGCCAGATAACACGGATAACTACGTAGTCACATTTTTAATAGAAACATCCACACAAACGGAAATACACTTTCATAGACTTCTCAACACATGCGACGAAGAAGATTTGAAAATTACTGTAAAATAATACCAGAGCTTATTTATTATCACACGCACAGAATATATTTTCTTTTGTGAAATGCTATGAACATGGTACTTTTGTTTTCTTTCCATGTAGGATAGCACAGCTCGTTTAATTTGGGCTATGGGTGACACAGACGAGTTGAAGTATCACGGAATCAAACGAGGGACAAAATCTGTAAATTTCTACATAAAAGATCTGTTGCAACCTGAAAAGTACGAGAAATTGGACATTGTGGTGAATGATGAAATGCCTGCTCAAGAAACATCCTATTTGTGTAGCTTCCATCAAGCTCCGCCCCTTGCGGACAAACATCACATAATAGCGGTAGGAATTTTACTGATCTTCAGTAATGTCGTAATCGTTAATCTCCAGATTAAATTTAATTGCTTTTTGTGTACTTACTATGTATAGTTTGAGCCAGTACTTGAAAACCAATTGGCCCTGACGCACACTCATCATTTCTTCATCTTCAGATGCACTGCTCCAGAGGGCAAAGACGCTGATGAGTTGTTTGGACCTTTTGTTGGCAAGCCAGGAAAGCACTGCTATGATTTCCCTCAAAACCCTGAAGATTTTCCTATCATGTACTGCAATACAAACTATGCACATGTCTGGAGCAAGGGTGGAAAGGGCATGGTATTTCCCTCGAATGTCGGCTATCCAATTCCCGAAAAGCTCAATGTGACCGAGTACTACGCAATCGAAATACATTATGATAACCCTGAGTC
>JAHZNG010003500.1:0-19844 GCA_027744375.1 Orchesellides sinensis
TTAAGCAAAAACAGTGTTTCATTACCAAAATAGGTATACTGCTTGTATTTGAATAGCAACGTAAGCACTTTAAACTTCATTGGGAAACCATTCAGAAAAACTTATTCAAGTCTTCTCATCTCTTGCTTCACGCCACGCATATTGCCCAGTCCCATGGGAAACGTTTTTGTTGCTCAAGCCAATATGCAGATTTGAATGGCTGACTGAACAACAAAACGGCTTCATTAGCGTAGATAATTGTCAGAGGAAAATTGTTCAACCATTGTAATCTCCTGTGAACGTTCATGTTAATAAAACAGCATCTTTGCATTGGAATAAAGTACCGAAAAACTTGTTTTGCCAAAAAAGAAAAGTGTGCTCGAGACTCGAGAAATTCTGTGGCTTTCCTGTCAAACAAGATGCTAATTATATTGTCTCTTGAGAATCGTCTTGTAATTACGGTTACGAGATGATGATGCTTTTTCCATGACATTCAGTTTTGTAAATCAGGTTTGTTTTTTGCTACAGCCAATAATCCAAACAAGTAGTATGTATGCGTTACGTTTATCCTGCAACCTTGAAAATTTTACTTATTCTGTAAACTACTTCAAATCTTCTGAAACTATTTCAATATAATATATAAAGGATGTTAATGTAACGTTACAAGTTCCTGTTCAATATACATGTACATATGTAAAGTATATTGAAAATTTACCTAGTTAAATAAATGTGGCTCAGTAAGTCTAATACTTTAAGAATACGAGAGAAAATGTGAAAACGTTTAGTGATTTTTTATATACATCATTTGAATTTCTCCATCCAGGCCCTAATTTTACTTATATATTCTGGCATTTCAAAGCCATCAGTATGCATTAGGCCTCATTCCAGCAGGTGTAAACCAAAGGTAGAAGAACCTGTAATCCAATTTGTGATGGTAAGAATACATTCTAAATCACAAACATAACAAACATTTTCTCGTTCACCCAGTTTACCATGCTATAAAAACAACTGTATTCAAATCAAATATGCCACATTCAAGCCGGATGCAGTAAAAACGCACCACATACTGTGGACTACATACTAAATTAATTTGTAAAGAAAGGATGAGATGGAATAAATATGCTTTTTGAATTAATGCAATCATGTTGAAAGCAATGTGTTGTTCTGTATGTGAGAGAGAAAGAAGGAGAGGTATGAAATGCGAGTTCATTCATTTGAGACAGCTCTCGTTTCCTGGAGGCTTTGTATGTACTTATGAGTGAAATAGTAGACAACAGTCAGTTATTTGGAGCACACAAACAGAGAATAATCCCTACATGCATATAAATATACAAAGCGTAGTTATTCAACTTGCATGCTGCTGTTGAATGATGTTGTAAAAGTCATGTCAGTGTCATGTCTTTTTAATTTTTTGTACAACAGTATAAATTATAAAGCATAGATATCTGCTGTACTTTTGATTTGTAAAAAATATATTAGTCAACACAATAGCGAGTAAATCCTGGTGCTTTCATGAAATACAAAGGATATTTTAAAATATGATGGTTTAAGCTGTACAGCGGTAATGTTAAATTAAACGAATCTGACCGGAAGAGAAAACAGATATGCAGCAGTATATAACATGGGTTCGATCATATACGTAAGTTCACCGATTTTTCAGCAATTCATGCTCCACATATTATTTTTACGACTGAATAATCTCATCGGATTTTCTATTGTACCTATTTTGAATGGTGCATCTGCGTGCTTAAGCTGTGACTCTTGGTATTTGGTTGTAATTATGAGTGAAGTGAGATGCACTGGACATTTCGCCAAGTAGCACTTTGCCATGTCACTCTCAAATGTACAATATAATCTAGTCTAATTGAATGTTCTCATTATATGTATATTTAGGGTAAAACCCTTTTGTGTTCATCAAATACATGCTAATATATGTACACGGACTGATTTCATAGTAAAGCTTTATGTGTCAGTATGCCACGGCATCCTAAAAATCGGTTAATTTGTTCGTTTTGGCTTTTAACGAGAGCGTGTTTCACGTTATTTCAAAGCAGACATTAAGTATGACATGTGCTCGATTGTAAAATAGTCGTCGAATAGTTTGTAGCTGCAATACAGACATTTGATAGGATCATTGACAAAGGATTGTATTCAGCATTTACATTTACGTCATTACAAAGCAGGAATAGTGGATGAGTTTTTTGTTTTGTTAGATTACCATAAACATAAATACTGGTTATCAAAATACGAAGAAAAAATAAGAGATAAAAAAGAAATCATTCACTTTATGAGTTGTATAGGGACAGAGAGCTTCATAAAATGCTGGTGAATTAAAGGAAAATACAAGGTAACCCTACTATAACGTACTTAGTTTCTTTTATTCTTGTGCGTGAAAAAAACCAAGACCAAAAGAGGACGATGATTCATTACGTGTCGTGTTCCTGCTGTGAGCACACAACTACACCAAAGAATCCCATTAAACAAGAAATACTACCAGCAAAACTATTCTCGACAATTTTGCCACGACCACAAATCATCCAACCTGTTTCCGATCTTCCAAAAAAATGAGCACACAACTACACCAAAGAATCCCATTAAACAAGAAATACTACCAGCAAAACTATTCTCGACAATTTTGCCACGACCACAAATCATCCAACCTGTTTCCGATCCTCAAAAAAATTCAGACTGCTACTTCTTTATTCCAGCGTGTATCACCAACATCATCATTATGGGGTTTTCAATATATTTCATGAATTGAGATGATCTGTACGCATAGATATCCCGCTGCTTTCCTTTTTTATTGAGGACTTTTATTATGCATGTGAATGGATATGGGCAGTGAGCAGATCAAATTGCGACCAACCGTAGGAATATATTTAAAAAGTTGAGTAGTAAAGAATATTTGAAGAGCAATTGGATTGGAATCAAAATTCAAATACCGGAGAAAATGTATGATGTATCTGATTGCGTCACTGTTCGACAAATAATGTATGGTTATTGACCAAGTAATAAATTTTCAGTAAACGAAAGGTTCTTAAGAGAACTCTCAAACTCAAATATAAAACGGAGAAAGTTATTCGAGTAAAAGTAAAAGCAGCAAAGATTCAATAGCAATTGAAGGCTTTATGCATTGCTCTTACCTGCATTTTCGGGGCAACGTGGAATAGCTTAGAGCAATAGCGTCGGTTTCTCATAAGGCATGTTAGAAACCAACAAAAGTACTAGTGCAATACCATATTGACTTATATTTTGAACAAGCTTCAACTTGTCTTTTTTTTAAATGCTAATACAACTTGAAATCAATGAAATTATGCAACACAAAAATGATAAGATTCATGATGCTGTTAAAATGTATGTATTTGTTTGTACCTTCTTGCGCCACATTATGAAAGGAAAACTATGACAAAAACGTCTGTCAATCACAACATTACTCAAAACTGTTTCCCAAAATAACCTTAAGAAATATTCGTTTCTTTTATGTACAGACTATGTGCATGTTCCATATGCCCCATTAGAGAGATTCTGGTGAAACTGAACGGTTGTTGTGTTTTCGCTGTAAGTCATATATAAGTTGTAGTCTTAATAACCCTTTGTTGCATGTGAAAGTGATTCAAGGGCAATTTGTTTTCTTCTTTGTGTGTTGAAGGTGGTGCTTACTGCAACTGTCAGAGTCAAAAAGTTGGCAGCTTTTTCCCCCATAAATTGAATTTCAATTTTTGTTATATTTGTTTCCATCCATCTCTAAAGTGGTTTTTCTTTTCGTAAAAAATAAAACCGCTATTATATTAAACAAAGGAGTGCAACTTTATTTTTTATTAAGAATACATTCATTTTATTAGTTTACTACTTTTTTCTCAGCTTGCTAAACTAATGGCACTATGTATATATCGCATTGAAGTCAAAATTGACATGAAAGAGGAGGAGGCTACCACAAAAACAGATACCATCTCAAGATACAATTTAACCCATTTTAACAAAAAAAACAGCCTTGCTCCAAGCGACGTAGCTCAGACACTAAAGTGAAAGAGAAGGGAAAGCTGTTCAATTTCCTATTAAATCCCAATTTACTTTTCCCACATCCTTCTGATCAACTTGTGAGACTTCCTTCCTTGAGCATGTCTCTCTTCATTATTATGAGTATCGGTTAACTTCAACGTGAAATCAAATTGAGAGGAAATGCCAGGATAAAGAGGAGATGCACTACACACCACTGTGGCTATTCTGACCACCTCTACCCAAAAACTTTTTATCTTCAGCTTTTTCGCCATTATCTCAGCTTCACAGTATTACAACCAACCCACACACTAGATATACCCACTCACTCATTTTATGCTCTTTACTTTAATCAACCTCAAAATTTACAACTTGCCTGTAATAGCATCCAGTACCTAACCAAAAAAACTTCATGTATCTAAAAATTCAATTCCAAACCGCATTAGTTCAACTGATCAATTCAATTCTCTGATCAATAGTTTCCTCTTGTATCCTAAATAACTAAACCCTTCCCCGCTAAAAGTAGTTACGAGAAAGTAATCGGTGGTTTCTCCAGATGCATACAAATGTCTTCCGCGCTAAAACCATCAGAACTATATTCCTGGCAAAATATATATAAAATTTTGAAGCATACGCGTTTTGGCACCAGCTCCAAAACTCATAAAAAGCCCCGTACGCTGGTATATTTAGACTCTTCTTTCTTTAGTATAAAAGCCGTGTATCTCTCTTTCTGTAGAAATACCATGATATTGCATATGTAAATAAATGTACAACTGTGAGTTAAATGAAGACGTATTTACACCCAGACCAAAAAATATCTTTCTCTGCTAAAAACATTAGCAAAAAAGGGTAAAACCGATGAGGCACTTAAACCATGCTGACATACATGAAAAAATGTGTGCTAAGGAAAGGCAGTAGTAGTAGCTGATACACAGTGTTTCCTCATGTTTGATTTGACTTTCTTTCTCTGTAAGTGTTTCTAGTGGTGGTGGTGTTAGTGATCATTCTTATTCTTCTTTTCTCTCCTTTCACTCCTCACAATGCAATGCATAAGCCCCATTCATACACACGCATATACATTGCCCTGCCGATGGAGTGAAAGTACCCTTTAGCTCCTTTATTCCTGTTTTTTTGTACTTGCAATTTTTACGGGCATGTGATTTCCCCATTTTTTGGTGCCAGTGTTATTTAGTGTTACAGACTTTAATGTCATTATAAATCGCTGAAGCTACGCTGTTAAAACTCGCGAAGTGTCTTGCTGACAGATAAATTACTATTGCTCCTAGGATGGCTGAGAAAAAAACCGAATTCTGAAGCAAGATATATGTATTGATGGCTGTGTGGTACAGAGAACTGCTCGTATTTAGACTAGATGTCGAAGAATGGTTGGAGTCAATCTTCTAATTCTTATTTTTTTTGGTCTTCCTCGTGTCTTTTCCCCTGCTTTCCCCTACATATCTTCAAGAAGACTCATTCATTATTACTGGAGAAAGGAGGAGAGAAGCTTTCTTCCACTTGGTTGGCTATAATCTGTACCTAAGACATATATTCACTCTGATCTGTGCATTCATTCTGGAGGAGCCTTTTATGCAAAAATTTTATTATCCACACCCTTAAAAGCATGTTTACATACTTTCGGGTTTTTTATAGTTGGTGTAGTAAAGGGAACAAGGGGGTATTAAAAGGGTTTCTAGTAATGGCTTAAAAGGATGTACAAACCAACGAGGCACACACGCTTGACAAATCATGGTTTGGTAAATAACATTTTTAACGGCCTTTTAACTTGGTCTTGACTCTTACGACGGATATATGCATGTGTGTGTGTGTATGTAAACGGAAATACTACCAAGTGTTGCATATGGATTTTTCCAAGCGTTTAAAATCATCTACCACCACAGCAATCTACACTTACACATGGATGGAGGAAAACAAGAGAGTCCATGCTGGGAATCAACTATGCATGTTCACAGTGTATATTTATCGTCGTCATGGTGCATTTGCGGAAAAAAGTGTATGGACAATATTGCACATTTGTAGAGATGTAATACTCTAAGGTAAGGCATTAGCTGAGTAGTTTACTACTTCAAGAGTTGCTACCAAAAGGGTACTTGCATCTTGCATCATTTATAACATGTTAATGACCGGGGTCTCAATACAGCTATATAAGCCAGCCGTAAAAAAGCTGCTTTTACCTTTCTCAATGCTCTTGGTTTTTGCAAATGTAAACTGGTGTTATGTAATATGGGGAATAGAAACACTACCGTAAAATATTGTACGTAGAATAGCCATGGATGGAAAATGGAATACTTGCATATTATGATAATGGCATAAAAGGTTCACTCCTTTTTTAACATTTTCACTCAGGAATCTGCATCCATTCAAGATTCAAGAAGCCAACGGTAAATAATGATTATACCATGCAAATTTTAGCGGGTGTGTGGAGGAATAAAAGATTGGCATGTATTTTCTCATCGAACAAAAGAAAGGAAGCAAGTAATACAACGTACAAACTCCGGCATCGTCTCGTCATAATATTTATGCATTGTTACGATTCTTTATGAACATAACAAGCAAAAACCAAGGCTTTCACTTGAAACTTTCACGTTGAGTACAGTCGAACGGAAACGGATGAATATAATATTAGGTTAAATTGGTATTTGGATGCCATATCGTGTTTGATAGCTCAGGTTTAGTGCATGTAACGCATGAGTCATGTATAGTATGCTTTTTTGCAGAGAACATTCATCCTGGTTAACATCACATTCACACTGAATTGTTTCTGTTTTAGGGAATTTTTGATTGTTACCAATTTACATGCTGTGAGTAACACCACATCGTATAATATAATGAATACTTTAGCTAAAGGGAGCTTGTAACAAATAATGGTCATGTCATGTCTATGCCTTTCCCTATTGTTTGACGAGAACGATTCAAAAAAGAGAAGAGGAAAAGACAGAAAACAAGTGAATGAAGCAAATTTCCTCCAAACAATGGTAATAAAACGTACATGTACAACTTGTTCCGTTTATCCATTTCTGTGGATAAAATACTAGAAAGTAGTGTATGCCTATTATAGAAAGTACGACCATACCCTCTCCTGCTCTTCCTCATAAATTGCATGTATTTTTAGTTGATGGGCTCGGTTATGACTGCTCATAGCCTTTTGCTCTCTTCTGATCATGATGGACACGACTTTTCCTTGACTACTGATTTTCCTCTCTTTTTTCCCATCCACTTTATTTTTTTGTTTCTGAAGATTACACATTATACTCCTGTGGAGAAGTCAAGACTCCCGTCAAGTGTCAGTATGAAAGATCGGTGGTATGATTTGAGAGTTTTTTTTTGTACTAAAGCAGATAACAACTTGGAGCAAAAAAAAATAGTCAGTTGATTTTTTGTTTAGCTGCCAGAAGTTGGCATAGTATACGGATACCCTGTCATTTCCATCGCAGACCTATAGTAACGATATGTAAAATGTTCGTATTTCGTGTAACATACAGTTCACGCCATTATTGCTCTGCATTGCCAAGTTCACGCGTATTTCTATAAATCTGCTCTGATCTCCTTATTCGAATATGTGAAGATGCAAAAAAATCATTGGTAAACTTATCGATGCTTTCTTTCCTTCGCCCTAATCGAAAAGGAATGTCTAGATTGCTCGCCTGATCAAATACAGGTTGCGGATGAATTGAGAGATATGGTTAATGTCAGCTTTTATATTCATAGCCATTTTGTTTCCACTCGAACATCATGATAATAAGTAAAACTGCATAATAATACGTTGGAACATGATTTATACAAGAAATTGTGTTTAAATATACTTACCGAGCTGAAGATGCGGATGCCATGGTTCACAGATTTAGCAGAAGAAATACCGGTTGAAATATATTGGAACTGGGGTGAACACTGTAAATTTTCGATTTTTCAAGTCTCTCTAGCTGGACAAAGGCCCCACAACGAAAACAACTTTGCGCACAGTTATAGTTGTATCATACTTACATTCTGTGAAGACAACAAGGAAAAATAAATATAACTGGCTAAAAAACTGTCTTCACTCTTTCTCTACGCTCACGAGAACGGTGACAGGGGCAGAGCGATGTGGGGATCTTAATGGCGAAATGTATAGGAAGTAACGGAATGTAGCATAACGGTATCTTGACGACACAGGAACAACACGACAACGTCCTTTACACCAAGCTGGCTCTTGTCATTCCACGTAAAAAGGACAATACAGTTGTATATTACATGTATATCTATAATAAAGAATGAAAGAGCGTTTCAGCGTGTCCTCTGCACTTTTCACTCTGTGACTTTGTCCCAAACACAATGAACCTCCTATGCGTTACGCTACAACTGCTTTTTCCCTCTGTTGAATATTTATTATTATGATTTGTCACTCTTCTTACACGCGATAAGAATCTCTGTTCAGTCAGAGGTATACACCAATATACTTGTCGTGTAGGGGCAACTTTGCTCAACTCTGCAAATCACAATGGGGAAGAATTTGGAGTGAGTGGCAGTGGTCCATGCAGGACTAACCGGAAACTTGTTGTTAAAGTCCTCCTCACGTCTTTCCTCTAACTCGCTTTGTCAACAACAAGAAAAGAGGAAGATTTTTATCAGCTAAAAATACACATACAAAAATGTCGGGACCTGCAAGTTTGGGGAAAATAGTAATGGAGCCAGACTAAGTAAACAGGATAGAAAATTACTAACTTATCCATACTGAATACAGGAAATTGTATGCGTCATTATTACATTTTTCATAACCGGTTTTGCAGTAAAATTCAAGCTTTCCTTTTGATAACATTTTATCTATTTCATTATACTATATATTATTGAAAAATACGTTTACCCCAAATATCAAGCAAGGCATGAAAGCTAACTTGATCTGGCGAATAAAATCACAAAACCGTTTAAAACCCAAAGACATTTACACAGTTCACACAAAAAGCACACACACACACACTCAACATTTCCTTAGCAGACTCGGTTTTGACGGATTGAAGTTGCCATTTTGTCATGACAAACTCCACTTTGTGAAACTATCTTTAGGGATTTATGTTTTATTTATGTAAAAACTTATAGCATGTGTCATTAGAGTAAATCTGTAAAGTAAGTTTTCTTCTTGTGTAATACATATGCTTGTTTGGGAAAAGCAGTTGTTTCCATTCAGAAAACGTATTTGTACCAAGGTATTCTTGTTCTCGTCATGAAAAGTTTACCAGGTTATGTCTCTCTTTGCACCAAAAATCCCTGTTCTTGTTCACTAAGTGTTTCCTAAGACCCATCCTGACCCTGCATGTTTAAATCTTACCTATCTCTCTATATACAATAGTAACCTATCTATATCACAAGCTTACTTGTGTAAACAAATCTTTTCAAAAATCATATAACCCCCATCGATAATAACTATGGGCAATAAAGACACACTTTCAGAAAGAGAAAACAGTTGTTGTTTCTTTTGTTTTCTTTTAACATTGACTTTCAAAAAAAAACTTGTGGCCAATAAATTTTCCTGACTAGCATTATATATATTTTTGTCCAATACAAACAAAGAAACAAACGGTCATGGACAAAAACAATAAAAAGCAGGAAAAAACGGTTGAGTGTTCAAGACGGCTTCCAGCAGCCCTTTTCCCATACAGTCTCAACTGAAGGATGCTGTCAGCACATGAAAATGCAATAATAACGACACAAAAGCACGGAAAGCAGTACTAGGCAAAGGAAAAAAGTAATATATTACAAAAAATAAAGAAATTCGTTTTTTACAATAATGCAAAGAAAATGAGAAAACGATACAAAAAAAAATTGCACGTGTGGCTTATATAAGGAGTGTACGTGCAACATACAAGATAATTCAGAAAAGAATAGCTGTACAACAAAGGAAATACTTTTTCTTCTACGTTTCTCCACTTGTTAGAGAAAAACTTAAGCAATGTGTAGGTTCTTTACTGCCTATTTTATATACACCAAGTTACACCCCGCTTTCTCAGTCAGTGTTACTGAAATTTATGGCTGAAACCCGGGGAAAGGTACAAAGAGAAAGAAATGAAAGAGGAGAGAGTGAGAGCGAGTAGAAAACTGAAAGAGCGAGTAGAAAACTGAAAGAGCGAGAGAGCAGCTCTGTCATGCCTTGTTCACCTTGCCAAACCTGGAACAAGAATGTTTGCTCTGGCTCTTGGCTCCACACAATTTTATGTCACTATTCGCACTGCTCAACAAATACAGAGTAAAGCATCGCAGCAGAAGCGAAAGAGATCTCCATTCTCTTATTCGCAAAAAAAGCAAGTTTACGACAACTCTCGCTCTCTCTCCCCCTTTTTCGCAGAGTGCTTTATAATCCATGAGAATCCAGCAGATACCAAATAAATGCTAGGACCTGCACCACACAACCAAGAATATCACTTACATATTACAAACCTACAAAAAATATATACTACATTCTATTTAGTTCATAAGCTTTAAAGAAAAAATTTCTAGTGACATACTGCAACAGAGGAATACATTTGGTATAGAGAGTCCCCAAAAAACGACTTGAGATTTTTTGATGCTATACACATAATATAATCCTGTGACACCAAAGAGCACAAAGCATTATTTGCAGGTTACACCACCATTCACCAATAACGAAAACCAAATGCAAAAAGGATAATGTTATATATTGAAAGAAGCACTAACAATACAAAAATTGTTAATACGCGGATGCCAACATACCACCATACTCTCCATATAACATTCATTCCCTCACTTGTCGTTTTACAATCTTCATTTTTTCTTCTTCCTTGTACATTTTGTACAATGCTGGTTAAACTACATTGGGTTCTGTGTTAAGAATAAAATGTTATGTTATATGTATGTTTTGTGTGTACTAGAGTCTCTATCTGCTCTTCTGTTGGCTTTGTGAGTGCCACAAACCGAAGAGCATGTGGCTTTGGCTTTTCTGCACTTTTTGTTGTCTCCTTCATCTCTTCCATTCACTTTTGCTATGCTCTTTGGTGATATATTGTTATCATTTAGGGATACATCCTATGCATACCTACATACCATTATTATACTCCATCTACTTATATCTAGTACAGGATTGACAACAATGGAGCAAAACCAAGCAGCTTTTAGATGATACCTTTGGTAGTTCGACAGGGTTATAGAAAAACATAACACTCACGTGCATGCAATATCAGGGTAGGTATTATAAGGACAAAAAATAATATTTTATTATATTGCTTACCTTTTCCATACAGGTAAGCTACTTAATATATACTTTACTCATGTTCACTTGCACACACACACACTTTGTGATCGCATAGATCACTCCAAATAACTGAATATCATAACCCCGGATGTTAAGCTAGACACATGAGTACAGTGCAATTTATCACAAGTGCTTCCTTGTCCAAGTTATATAAGTCTGGATTGCATGTAAAATTGATAGCAGTATTCACACACAGTAGCAATATAATTCATGTGTGAAGAACTGTTGTGCTTTTCTAGTTCATGTGGATCCAATCACGACTAGCCTGGAAGCTGTGTTCCCACGCTGATCTAAAAATGTGGATTACACCAAGAGTTATGATGATGGGATTGCTTATGAATCTCTGTATTTTCTAAGTTGAAACTAAAACTATAGCTAGATTTATGTGGAAAACGTAGTAAAAGTGAAACTACTAGGATCTTTTTTCTAAAAACCGCAACCAAACCTGCTACCAGAGTCTACCACCACTCACATTCCCTTTGGAATGAAAAGAGCCACAGAGCGTGTCAACTAACCTGATGGACTGACAATGGCTTAATGAAATGGAATCTAATCTGCATACATGTACAAATGTTCATACATATACAAAGGTAGGCTGATCTGATCAGATGAAGGTGAATGGTAGATGGACTGTTTGGATAATATGTAGAAATAGACCTGTTAAACATTAAAAGCTTTATGTTTATTCCAAATTGTATAGTAACAACTAGCTCAGTCGGTGCAAGTACGGTTTAGTAAAGTTACCTATAGTCTAGCCTAACCAATTCGTAGATAACTTACTATATTACGTGTACAAAACAATCAGATCAGGAGTACTCATGCAAACAAGCCAACAAAACTATAAAATCCCATCAAAATATATATGCATTCGTAAGCAGTTTGTAAACCTGTAGTTTGGAAAGGATTGCTTAATTTGTTTACAGAAAAAAATACGAAAATAGTCTTATATTAAACATACATTACATTATAGCACACGCCATCTCCTCCGCTATAAGCCGCTGATAAATGCATCTGTCTGTGCATATGTAATAAAATTAACAATGCTGGTACGGAAACCATTCATCACCGTGTTCATTCAGAACCAAGGCTACTCCATAAAGTTCATACAGAAGTAATAACTACTGCCATACAATACTATCATTGCAAATCACAAAAATCAATTAGCTTACATGTAGTTTGCATTCTAAACTAGTTTAAGCTGCCTACTACACTCACTTTCCTATCTATATACATAAAAAGTGCAAGGCGTGTTGTATTTCCATTGGTGAGCAATCACTATCTACAACAATGCAGCGCAAATCATCGCAAGTAATGATAAAATCGTGATGATTATTTTTGCGACAATCATATTGTTACTACAAAAGTGACTAGTAAAATAGACAGATACACACACTTGGAAAGAAGGAAAATCCCACATCTCATGCCAACTTGAAAATCCTTTCAAGGCTATATGGCTAACAAAAATGTACCCTTCCCAAACAAATATATCGCGGTGATCAGTGATCATGCACGAGATGCACAAAATCAACAATCAGAAAATGCATAATAAAGAGGCCTGCAAATTCTTTGTGCAAAACGTGCTTTTTATTAAATCACGCTGGGAATTTCCGTCTAAAAATAGCGGAACACGGATTGCAACAAAGTGCATTGCCACCAGCACCAACCTATTACTAGTTTTATTGTGAGATCCCATATTATGCAAAATCTTTAAATTGGATCACAAAGCCAGTGTGAATGGCATTGAGCAATGTACACTACTTATATGAAAGGTCACCATTGTTCATGCATCCTTCCTTTTTAATGTTTATTTTATTTAAGTCTGTATTATATCGAAACGGAATGATTCTGCTTACTTATGAAATTATACGTCAGTGGTTGTATATTATAATAAGGAATAATTGATTATTGTATAACATGTTTATGNTTATACGTCAGTGGTTGTATATTATAATAAGGAATAATTGATTATTGTATAACATGTTTATGATAGTTATAAAACATACATTATGCATTTTAAAAGCGTTTGGAAACTGCAATGTAGCTGCATTAGGCCATTCCATGAACAAATGAACAAGAGTTACGCAATGGGAAATCCAAGCGTGAGTCTTTGTCCTTCCTACTAAAAGTATCGTATCGTAAAAGCTCTTCTTAAAACAGTAAACCGCGTTTACGCTTGTTGATTTGAGAATTATCAATGTGGATGGTATATAGCATGTTTGTCTTTCATCTTTGTATATAGGTAGTAATTTTATGTGTAATAATGTGTGATCTCCTAAGCAGAAAATGGATGTTAAACTGACCAAGAGAGTATAACTCCCACTAAAGAAACCAGTTTTTATTATCTACTTCTTCGTAATCTGCATTTATTCAGTAATATGACGAATTTAATTAGCGAGTAATCGCTTTTCAACTTCTTAAAATCATCTAGTTGTTTCAACATCTTATTACAGCCAGTTATAAATGCGTCATTGGTTTTTTCTCATGAAAATGATTGCAGCAGATAGAGATTTTGGTCCAAACAAAAAATTGCACATCAGCAGCACGTCAGTCACTCTCAGTTTTTAAGACTTGAAAGAAAATGCGGTACACAAAAAGAAAATAGAATGTGGAGCAGCCGCAGACAATTCAGTCCCGCAAACTTTTTAAAGCATATTTTTTATGACGACGTAACATCATGGAAAAAGTTTTCAAGTACCTCTTCTCCAATTGACAGACTGATGATGATGACGATGTTCCCTAACATTACGGAAGTCGTGACTGCAATATATAAAAAATGGTTGCAGTTAGAAAGAACACAAAAGATTGTAGGGTTCATCTTATACAATATTTCCACATTTGATTTGTTTTCGGCTTTCGGTTTATATAGTACCTCCCTCCTTCCGCATTTCATTCCAAGATTTTGCTCTACAAATCTCTCTTTATGCCTTAGACCTTCTTTATAATGTTACTTGCCAGCAGATTATTGTTTTGGGTACTTACAATTTACATGGGCGAAGGAAGTCATGCTCCTAACTCAATTTAGAGTATTGATATGGGTGTACATACAATACATATTTTAGACATTGATAAAGTTCAATTGGTAACAATCTCTACAAAGACGCGATTGAAATATGGCTGAAATGATTCTCCCTATATGTGTAATATAACAGTTACAGTGTATATAGGTAATACATGTCGAGATTGTGCATTCATGCAAACACACAGTCAACTAAACATGTCCTCTGTTGTTTTTGTTTTGTTGTTTGGCATTCGATGGGATGTCCCGTTGCTCTAGTTCAGTGGCTTTATTTATAGATGAAAGCTCGCGCAGTTCAAGGATATTGAAGTATAATAATAGATAACAGCCTAGGTTAGGACGATTTTACTAGTGCAACTGCACTAGTCTACAATATCCCTGCATCCCTTCAAATAATATCCATAAGTATGTAGTATGTCAACCACATAAAAGGCATAGCACCACCCTTCTTGACTTGCGAGCAAGTATTGTGATGATAAAAGGTTGGCTACTTACTGGGCGGATGAGCATAATGATATTAAATAACATTAGTTGCATATTTTAATGACACACTAGCATACCCATTCCCATTTTGATTATAAAAGAAATTTATATGGGAGCAAGTTGCCAAAATCTTATTGCGAACATTCCAAAACATGGATTTTATACCCAAGCTAAGGATTTCAATTATGTAAGTTTAGAATTCATCGTGGAAAAAAGCCATTATTTTTGCGTCTACAGCCATACTAATTCAACAAGACAGCCAGCCAGGGTTGCCTAGCTTCTACAAATCAATTTTAATGTAATTTTCACTGGAGGCCACACGTGTTCGTAAGTCACGTAAAAGTCTCAAAAAACAACTGTACAAATATGAATCTGCATCGTGCACAATCCTTGAACACCAAAATCTGGAATCAAACATTGGAAGGTAATATTGTGGTATCATGAATTGAAATCTGTTGTTGTTCTACAACAATCCCAACAGCATAATATCCTTCAGTCGCAGGAGTCACATTACTCCGAGCCAGAAAAAAAATCTGCATTAGGCTGAAAGGGCTCAAAGAGAAGCCATTTTAGTACTGATGATAGTGTCGTAAAAGCGCGTAAGTACCTTTCCCTGCAGGAAATTACATGGGAGCAGCCAAGCAAAAGTGAGGAGAAGGAATATGCATAATATGAACAATATAACAGCAGAATCCAACAAGGATTTGACTTTTTAAAAAAAAGATAAGAAAAAAAAACGGTTGTAGGAAGAATAAGAGCAGATTTGGAGTATTGGAGTAATATAAAAGAAATACCTATGCATTACGTAGACCAGGCAGATAGAAACCCGTTGTTCATTATAAGATGTGGCTTGTGTTGTTTGTTTGAATAGCGATGCGGAGTGCATTTTAGTGTCACTTTAATGTTTCCTGGAATCTTGAGTCCAATCTTGTATGTGACAATAAATCCTGACAGGCCTAGTATCTAAATTCGCTCAAAAGAAAAATTCATTTTTTCGCTTTTTCTACTCACTCAGGAGGATAAGCATACGAGAACAGAAATGAATTACCTGAGTAGTACCAACAACGTGTATGGGTTTGTTTTAGTAAAAACCAAATATACTATACATACGGTCACATTTATTTCTTCGAAGATTGATCATATCCAGTACATGGATACGTTTTACACAATGGACTAAAATTCCAAGAAAAATATCAAACTCGTTTCTTTTTTAGGTAAAAAAGAGAGTTTTGGTATGTATAAGATCGTGGCTTTTGCCAGACTTTGAATACCTAATCGGAGAAGGGCTCCGGCACTGTGTAAACACATCATCTTCTCTTGTTCACAATCACAATCTTAGAGAATGGGAATTTTCAAGAGGGACATATATTGTAGTATGTAGTATAATGTGTCTTGTGGAATTCAAGGGATAGCATAATGCACTCATATATAATATAGCTTTGCTGGAATTGTAAATTGAAGCAAAGCAAAGCCACATGAGAATACAAATTATTATAAGATGTGCCAACGGTGGTAGTTTGAAACAGGCATTATTGTCTCCTACCTGACTGCTCTTTTAGCAGGTCAAGGTAATCAGAAGAATCGTGGATGAAGTGGAGGTTGCTCGGTTGTTATTTGGCTCCACAGATTTTCCTTTGACCTCGATTTGTACCACACTTGTTTATACAAATTGTCACTCAGTCGCATGGGGGATGTAAAATGATTGAACAGCGAGAGTCTACTTGGTCTGTTATTTACGAGCCTGGACTTTGAATGCGCTGTTGCTAGATAGAAAAGTAATTGGTACGCTGATTTACACGTAAAATAATTTTAAGAATACACATTTCGAATTATTATACACTTTGGTAACCCCCTTCAGCGTTATATCTTCATAGTTCATCCTTCTAACCTCACAAGAACAATGACAATGATGTAAAATACCAATTAATTCAATGTTTAAAGCGAATTTAGAAGAAAGGAGACGTTTTCTTATAAAAATCTGTTTTACAACTATGTGTATGCAACCTCATGACTGTGTATGTATAACTATGAGACCACCACGTATTGATGAAGTATGCTGGTGCTAGTGCATTGGGTTTTCCAAAATAAACGTACGAAAGCCGCAGCCTAAGGCAGTTTTTTTTTCGAGTAATATACATACCTACTATTTACATGTACACTACACTCTGCACGTAATTGAGAAAGTAGAGAGGAAAATTACCAAGTTATCTTTGAGGGATATACCCAAAGCTTGAACTGTCTAACCTACGTGGATTTTCCTAAGAGCTTTCACTTCATGAAAAGATATTGCACATATATGTATGAGTTAAAACCGTGTTGTTCACGATAGCTTTTATAGGCTGATGCTAGTTTATAGACAGGCAGGCTTCAATTTTAACATTTTCAATAAAGTCTTGATCTCTTGAGCTTGTAAGGATACAGCTTAAAGCTTTCACGATATTTCTTGGATATTTATAGAAAACCCGATAACTTTCTTGAGGCTTTTCAACGAAGAAAAAGCTTAAAGTTGAACAGCACTACTAAATTTGAAACGTTTGAATGATATGGTGCCCTTCGGCTTAAATATCAAATAGCATCTTAAGTGTTTTTCCAGTTTAGCTACAACTCTGCCATACTCGTCTTCTTAAGTGGTACCTAAACGCTAGCGTCGTAATTCATTGTAAATGCACACCTGATCAGAAAATGAAAATAGCGAAAAATTTCTCCGAAACGAATATAGTAAATCAACATAAAATAAAACTGTATAAGCATAAACAAAAAACTATGTATTAATTTATTTGTAGAGAAACCAAAATACAAAAAAGTCATGAGTTTATTGACTATTGAATGTCTTTCTGAGTGCCAGCAGCAAGATTACTTGTGAAAGGTGATGCCATTTTAATTCCAATCGGCACAAAAAGTTATACTCATTCATTGTTAGGAAATGATATTTAAAAATGTTGTGATCATCAATCATGGCTCTAACAGCTGCCGTGGCATTATTTTATGTTACATTATTTCAGAAGCACTGATGGAGGGAGTATGTGAATCTGCCTCAGGCATCTTTGGAGGGTTATCTAAACCACTGTCATGGAATATGCGTGCTGACAAAATATAAATATGAAATTTAGAAAAACGAATGATTAAATATGCGACTTACGTTATTAAAAACAGTAAGCTCGTTGACCTGAAAAAAATCTTAAATGATTGGTATGAAGAATAAATGGCTGCATTTATAAAACTAATTTTATTAGGAGGATCGAAGAGCAAGAAACTAAACTACGTACTGCTGCGATAAGCTTTAACGGATAGAACTTTTGAATCATACAAAAGAAGTGCTCTATTGTGTTTAAAGAAGTACTGTTGACTGTTGCTTTTTATTATTATCATAGATGTAAACGGCATCTTATGCCACGTGTATATGCTGTCGCATTCAATTCTGAGTAGTTACCTCTAACCTTATCGTAGGGCCTTAGTGAGGTCACCTAAACAAAACCAAACTAAATGACCACTCCCAGGGGTTTAGAAAGAGGTAACATAAACCATATGTTGTAGTATGAAATTCTAAGTGACCTCTGATCTCTTCATAAAGGGTGACCTCGATAACCCCCATCTTCGAAATCATCCAAGCTAAGGTCACTAGAAATCGATTGGTGAAAATATTTTTCAAAAAAGTCAATTAGTTTTCGAGTTACCGCTGGACGGACGGATGGTCGTAATTCGTAATGTAAAATCAACCCAATTTGCTTCATAAAAATTCATTGCTACATATTTGTTATACTTTTTACAAAAGACAAATCACGTATTATGCAAGTAAACAATTCACAAAATGGAGAGATAAAAGGAGAATGATAAGAAATTCATCACAGCCAAAAACATTGTAGCATTAAATTGACTCTAGTAAGTACTTCTTATTTTACATCTTCTTGTAACATAAAACAATACGAACTTCAGACTGGCCACGGCTTTTGGAGAACATGAGAGTATGCATGACAAAAGGCAAAGCACGTCTCTCTTCCTGTTTTCATCCGATAAGTATTTACGATAAACCGTCGACATCCTTAAACCAATGCCAAAGCTAAAGCGTTTATCTAGTATAGGCTATGACATTCCAGAAGTTGGGTGTATGAACATCTTGAAGACTCAGTAAAATAAAGTTTATTTATTTAGTAACATTGGATGTTTTAAAATTAATATTTGCGCTCTATCCGAAACCTTGCAAGTTTACCGATTTTAAGGAATATTAAGGAATTCCATATAAATTCAATTTTAGTGACCGGATACAGAGAAATGGGTTTTGAAAACTTGCTAGAATTTCGTCCTTAAAGTATCAACTTTCTTTAATGAGGTGGTCGTTGAAGACGTTACCTCCGTCAGAAAGATGGAGAAGTGCCATATTGCGGAAACAGTGTTAATATTTGCGTGGATTCTAATATATGGCCAGGCTTCCACTCAAGCTGACCTGGGTGTTTCCTGTGAGTACGAAAGAATGACAGAGTTTCTCCTGCAGTTATCAGCTAACTACAGTTCTCTCGTTAGGTTAGTCTCCATTGGGAAATCTGTGGAGGGTAAGAATTTGGAACAAACGAATAATCTTTATTACAGATATACAAAACCCATACTGTAAATGATGCAAATCAAATTGCCCCAGAAAATTACTCAGTTTTTTGGAGAGTAACCTCCGTAGGAAGTAGTTTGCTTGCTGTCTTGCATCTTGGTCTTGGCATATCAAAAACACGTACGCATAACGTGTAGTTTGAATACTATTTTTCAAATATACGAATGAAGTTCGTTAATACGCTTGAAGCATTTTGGGATCATGATAATACTGCCAGGCAGTTCTATTTGATGGAGTTTTAAATACTTTCTAAGAATTTAACATTTAAGGAAACCAGTATGAGCCAGTAACAGTTTAGAAACTTAGGTGATTTTCAGAGTGCATACTTGTAAAGGTTTATATGCTAGTTTTAGGTTTCAGAATTGTGAATAACTTTCTCAAAGTATTTAAACTTATAACCACATTTCTTATTAACATTAATCAACCTTTCTTTCTGAGTAAAACTTTCATAGTTATTTTCCAGCCACTCATTTGCATTCAAAAAACAATGCGAAGTCAGAAATTGCCTGTGTCTTTGT